>JBBPRH010000041.1:0-89986 GCA_038092915.1 Boletus pseudopeckii
TTTGTGTCAGGTGCCGCTTTTTGTCCTGGTGATGATCGTCGTCACGAACACGCTGCGCTATGTGACACCGGTGGGTAGCTCGCCTTTGTCATGTTGGTATGCGCAGGTTTCGATGGTTTGTCTACAGGGTCAAGGTCAGAGTGCAAAGGAGCTTCTATCCAGAATCGACTTTGGAGGCGTGTTTGCGCTCTTTCTGACAGTAGGGTCATCGCGTACGTTTCATTCGTGGCTGTGTGACTTACCCTGCGCTAGATTGGATCGATACTCACTTGGCTCAGCACGAAATTCAACGACGATCTTCCTGTGAGTTATTTTCCTATGTTGAGTCTGATCTCTCGGCTTTACAGTCTTTGGCAGTGGACAGATCGACAGGTCATCATTCCACTGACACTTTCCATTCTTTCCTTGGGACTTCTTCTTGCGATTGAATCCTGCATTGCTCCGGAACCCATCCTACCGCCCTCTCTCTTAAGAGAGAAAGTACCCGTGCTTGTGAGCTCGAGTAACTATTTTTTGGGGGTTTGCAACTTTTCTATCATGTACTTTATCCCCTTGTGGTTTCAAACAGTGTCTTTGAGTAGTGCATCCATCGCTGGTGTGTTGACTGTAACGCATCTTAACGTATAAGCGATTAAAGACTCCTGTTTTCGGTATATGCAGGGCTCCATTTGCTCCCACATAGCCTTGCAATGGGTTTGGGTTCGTTGGTGTCAGGGTGCGTTATAAGCTCTTCTTGCTCTCCAGCAGCTGATCTCCTGGCGCTATACAAAGCTGGTGGGTTCATCAAACGGGTAAATACACGACTCTCAACCTCGTCTTTGGTATCATTCCACTCTCTGGCCTCATTCCCATCATCTTCATGCGAGAGGATTCGGGGTTCATTTCAAAGTGGTTTAGTGTCTTCCCGATCGGCTTTGGGAACGCAATCGTGTTTGTGACCGTGATGAGTATGGAATTTTTGTCGTTTTCAATGGTTGTTTACTCATGGGTTGTGTTTCTCTATTCTTCGTCTAGTCGCGCTACAGGCGCACTTACCGGGTATGTTAGCGGCCACACGTTTGTCGCAGAGTAAACCTGAACGTGTCCGTGTTCGCAGAGTCATCGATTGCCTTTGGGACGGCGGTTGCACAGCTCTTTAGGGGACTCGGTGAGCACCGCTTGGCGTGAATTACTCGGAAAATGGACATTCACCTTTCATGTGTACCATTCTCACACTCAGGACAAGTATCCAGCGTTGCCATCGCCTCTGCCGTCTTCCAGTCCCGGCTCGACGCCGAACTACGTCAACGTATACACGTCCCCGGCGCAGACAAGGTCAGCCTTCGCTTTCGTTTTTCCCGTGTATGTGACATGTGCGACCTTTTTACTCACGCTGTCGTTCAATCCCACCAACCCTCGACGCTCATGATCACAAATGATGGTAAAAACTAAATCACACAAAGGTCATCTCAGAGATTCGGCATTCGCTCACTCTTGTGGGATCGCTTCCCCCAGACCTCCAGCGCGCCGCGCGGGACGCGTACTCGGCGAGCTTACGCACCGTATTTATCGTTGCGACGTGCACGATGCTCATCGCCTACGTCGTTCGCTTGCCGGTGAGTCCGGTGTAGCGATGTCGTCACTCCCCGGAGGGCCAGCGTGCTGACTGGACGAATGTTCACAATGGACAGCTTCCGGAGGCGGTGATGGAGGAGCGAAACGGGTGTACGGAGCGGACCGACGTGGAATCGGAATCGCGTTCGGACGCTCAGTGTAGGGTGGGGCGAGAGTCAGAGTCAGGGTCTAGGTGTGGAGCATCACGCCCTTGATGATGCGTGCGCTCTCCCGGGTTGGTGCGGCGGGAAGAACGTACCGACGGCAGGCCAAAAGTGTTTTCGTGCAAGTAGTTTCGATGTATGTAGTCTTGGCACTATTGGACTCGTGAATTGATGATCACGAAAACGTCTTCATGCTTGAACCGTTCTTTGTGACCAATTTCATCACTCTGAACAAGTAGTAGTATGCTCTCCATCGTCGGTCAGTCTCAAGAGACGGGTCTATAGCGTTACCATAAATAACCAAAGTTCACAGCTCAAAATACAATCGTACATTCGTCTCCGCGTCGACCACTTGTCAGAAGGCACCTTTAGAAATCCAGTACCCCACCCACGCGTCCACCTCCACCTCGCCAATCGCTCGCATGTTCGCCATCGTCGGACTGACTTGCTGCACCTTGATGGTACTAAAGTTCGTCGTCCCCGCTGCCTCCGTGGTACCAGCCCCCACGCTCCGGATAGCCTGGTCTCCCCTCGCCAACGTGCGGAAGAACTCGAGAAGCTTGATGGCCGGCTATGTCGGGCAAGGTTCGGCACGTTAGCGATAATCAATACAGTTCTACTCACGATCTTCACCAGATCGTCTTCCGAAGCGTTCTCCGCCTTCTTCTCCAACAGCGCAAACCAGTCCCCGAACGGAACGACCGGAAGGACATCGTCACCGAGCGCCTTTCGCTTGATGATTGAGCGTCGCACGAAAGCAATGATCTCTGCCCAAGGGGCGCTGTGAGGGTTGACAACGTTGAGCGCTGGAGGGGGCACCTCTTGACCAAACGCCGTCTCCAAAATGGCAGAGGCTACTTCTTCCTCACGCAGCCACGACACGGCCTAGATCGTCATGAGTACTTACTATCGTCAACGTGTAAGATCTATCATGTCACTTACACCGGCGGCCTCCGGTAGTACACCGAGGGCGATGCTGGATTTGACAATGATCGGGAACCAATCTGTCGTGGTCCAAGATCCACCTAGTCCACCAGCGATTTGGCCAATGCGAAGAGAAGTCGCATGCAAGCCACTCTTCACAATGATCTATCAAATCGTATCAGCACGGATTCTCTAATTAGTTATCGCACCATGGCTCACCCGTTCAGTGGCGTATTTGCCCTCTCCATAACCTGCTCCGATGGCAACCGAAGAGTCAAGCTGGACTTCCTCTGGGAAAGGCCCTTTCGAGTTATCCCAAGACTGCGCGGATCCGATCGAAGAAGTGAGCAAGAAGCGGAGGTTCTGATTCTGGCGTGAACATAGACCGAGGTCGATCAGATTCCGCGACGCCCGAATGTTTTCCTCAAAGGAGGATATAGACAAGTTAAAGTCGAGGCGCCACGCGTTGTGTATGATCAACGTGATGGAATTCAGGATCTGGGAATGGCATGTCAATGAATATATCATTGGAAAAAGCAATGGTTAACCCTACATCTTCATACTGAGCCGGAGTCAGGCCACACCTCTCCAGAGACGCGTCGGCTTCGACGTAGACAAGTTTATTCGAGTTCAACAGGTCTATCGGAAGTCCCCTGTCTCTGAAAGCCGACTTTTGTCGTTCCCCGATAGATTTTGTAGAAGAGGGACGATTGAAAGCAAAGACGCGCTGAACCGCTGGGCTTTTTAGAAGCTCCGAGAGTAAGAAAGATCCGAGACCGCCCGTAGTTCCAGTGAGCAGTACAACGACAGGCCCGACCAATTGGCTGCTGGGCAACACACCATCAACAGGCCCGTCTAAGCCTATGGAGTATTTCTCGATCATAGCATTGATGGCTTGCTTATGTTGCCCTATGAAATCTACCGTCTGTCCAGCATCGTTGCCGTTAACAAGAGCAACAATACGTGAACTGAGTAGTTGAATAGTCGGGTTTTCAAAGATGACGTTTAGAGGGACGTGAGCGGCAGCCTTTTTTATCTCTGAGTCTGGCGATTTCCGCAGAGCACCCAATAACCGGTTTCGAAGATATGTAGCACTCAAACTGTGGGGAAAGGGCACGATGTGAGTGTCTTCAACTTCGTTATCTTGGGAGACCACACACCTATCAAAACCTTGGGCAAACAGATCAGCATTGGGATCAATATTACCGTTGGGGGTGATGGCACGAGCGTGTTCTAGCAGCCATTCTTCAATCACTTCGCCAGTCCACGCTAATGGACCAGCAAAGCCATCTGTAGCCACCGAACTTGCTTCTGCGGTACCATACCTTCGAAGAGTCTCAAGTCCATGTCCGCGCACACGTGATGCAATGACTCACAATCCGTTGATCTCCGCTTCGTAAGTATCGAGGGTCGCTTTGCGTTGAACAGTACCCTTGGGAGCACGTAACATAGGCTTATCATTGCCCGTAATTAGAATCATCTCCTTGAAAATACGACTGAATGCTGGCGACGGCTTGTTGGCCTCTTCGATCACAGGCCTTTGTCCACTTTAGTCAACGAGCTTGCCAAGTCATAGGTGAAGCGCGTACCAGATTTGATTTCTAAACTCGGCCACGGCTTTCTCGTTGTTGACATCGATAGCGTGCTCCGGGCGAGGCTCGATGAGAACACCGACTTGGTTTCGCTCCCGTCCGAACATGACAACACCTTGCACTAGTGGGGAAGACCCAATGATGCCCTCCATTGGAGCAGGAACTGTCTTCTCTCCAGACGCAAGCATGATGACATCGTCGGCCCTTCCAACACTGACGTCGAGGAACAGGGTATGAATACTACTTTTGGTGTAAGATCAGCTGGGCAACTTACATCTTCCATATGTCCTTAGTTGGATGCTTCACAAAGACGTCTGAAGTGGCATATCCCTTCACATCAGGCAGATTCTCTACCGCCATCTGGTGATTTTCGGTGGTCTGATCGAGCTTGTTAGCATTTCCGGAGAACATTACGGCGTGAAATATATCATACCAAGATTTGCAACTCGTATGTATCATCTCCTTGTGGAGCCCACCTGATTTTCAGGTCGTCTGTGAAACGCAACCATATCCAATCACCGTCAGCGATATCTTGCTTACTAGCCGTTGCTGCGGGGCCTCCGAATTCTGTTCCGCCATAACAGTTGGTGATTTGTACCCCAGCAGCCCACAACTTCTCGCCGACCTTGACAGGTAGAGGGCCACCACCAAAATTCTGGAGACGCTAAGCCAGAGAAAGAGTAAGCTGCATTGGATTGCACGTACCACAAGTTTCAATTTCTTCAGGGCCTCGATCGCCTCCTCTGACGTGGTCATCTGTTCAAGGAATGTCGGAACCGTCACGAGGGCATTACATTCCACTTTCTTGAGGCACTCAACCATGTTGTCGCTCGTAGGTATCACTGGTTTGGCGAGTGGATCGTTCTCCGTACGCGGAGGATAGACCACAGTAGAAACAAGGCACGCAACTGGTGTATAGAGCTCAGTAACGAGACCAAAGGGATGGAATGGGGGCAGCGCCATGGAACCAATCCGACGTGGAGGAGGATATTCAGTACGTGGATGGATAGAAAGAGAGGCTACATATAGTCAGCAGGGGTATCGTCAAGCGGTACATGGTAACATACAATGTGCCAACCATTGGATTTGAATTCTGTGGCTGTGAGCAATGGGTTTAGGGAATCCAGTACTACCCGAGGAATGAAGGTAAATGGCCGGAGAATCCAAGCTCGGACGTTTCAGTGGGGGAGGGTAGGGAATAAAAGAATTAGCTGCGACCTCTTGCCCGAGCGTTGGAAAAGCATAACGCAATGTAGGGAGTTCATGAACCGTCAACTTAGCGCCCTCGTTTTCGCGGCGAATGCCATCGATAAGCCCTGTATGAGCGTGATGAAGTGTCACGATACGTGTGCATTTGGTCTTCTTCATCATATTAACAACAGCCGCAGCAGAATTCCTAGACGAGACCGGGAATGGCTAGACTGGAATGTGAGAACAAGAGGGGGAAAAAAGATAGATATGAACGCACAACACATCCAGCGACTGATAAGCCCGTGACAACGGCATGGTGCAATAGGGTGTCCGTATTAGCAATAACCATTACAACTTCCCCGTCTAGACCTTGGCGGGAGGGGCGAAGAGCATGTGCAATTCGGTGAGCGGCTCGACCAAATTCGAGAAAGGAGATTTCAGTCAGTGTGTCGGGAACGCTCTCACTCGCGTAAACGAAGACTGGAAAAGAGGAGTTTCTTTCCATATGGAAGTTAATCAGGTCAGGGAACAGGAGTGAGTAGTCGAGAGAAGGGAACTTGAGAACGGTAGAGTCCATGCTTGGTGAAAGACGCAGCGGGTAACTTTAAATGATGGATGGATGACATGCTCGAGACAAAAGCCTTTATAATTGAGCGGGCTGGTGGTGTGCGGAGAAAGTGAGCTGCTACAAGGGGAAGTTGCCAGCACACCACACTCCAAGTCATTTGTGCAGCGCCACAAGCGACGAAGAGTCGCACCACAATCAGGTAGACAGTGCCCGCAATATTGTTGACTCTTGGCGTGTGCAGATTGTCAGAGTGAACTTACTAGTAGTAGCCGATCCCGGGCACCCGGGCCCCGGGGATTGCCGCGGGTCCCCGTCGGGCCGGCTCGAACTCAAGCACCCGGTGCTTTGTAATGGAAAAACTGACCACGAATCGGTAGACGCCTTTTCAACTGGAAGAAAGTTCGGCGCAAAGTTTGCATGCATTTAGTAGCGCTCACGTCCACATGTGTACAAACCACAGACTCTCGCAAGGTTAGTGTGCGTGCCGTCGTTCCTGCCTTGTGGAAGCGCCGGAAGAGTGTGTGACCGTGGATCTGTTCTGCTCCGATTAGGCTATCTTCGTGTCGGTACTAGTCTGATCCATCGTGTCACCCTTCTTATTGAACCATCACCATCTTAGCATTAGGATGGCCAATCTCTTGCGTATGGTGAAATCAGGAAGTGACTGGAGCCAAGCTGAACTATGTACATGCGTACAACATCGTTGTCGAATTGTAGGACGCAGCCACCTTTTTTGGCGTCGACCCTCTACTACAACCAGCTGTCGCCGCCGAACTCCTGAACAATGTTGCCGCCAACGATATGGTAAACGACGCGAATTACAAACTCCTACGCTACATGGATTTGGCAATGGACCCCTTCAGAGGAATCCGCAGTGGACGATTTCGCCGTCCATTTGCTCACGAGCCAGGATGGTGCGCACACGCGTAGACATTCCCCTCACCATATGTGGACGAGAATGTCATGCAAAACCGACGTTTGTATCGTGGATTCAGATGATCTTCTGCTCCTTGTTCAGGCGGACAAACGACACAAGGAGCCGTAGCTGATAGCCGAGACGATCGCCGCCTTTCAGACAAACTTTGAAACAACTACAGGCGGACGCGTGTTCTTGGACAGGATCCTATTGCGTACAAAGTCAGGCCAGGAATTACCTGGAAGGGACCTCGCCCATTTTCTACAAGATTCCCATCACCGCCCAACTCGCTCAAAGCGTTGCACTTGGCATCTATCCTCCTACACCCATTGTTGTGCATGCGCATCTCCCTACAGTGGCTCGCACCGCTCGCCGTCTGAGTGAGGGCATGAAACCTCTTGATAACAGAGCAACCATTCTCGCCTGTTACGAAGCATTCAAAACATTTATACAGTACTGGTAAGCACCTCATGCATGATTTCCCGTGTTGGACTGAAACTGATGATAGTCTCAGATTCGGCTGAGTATCATTGGTGAGATTCTGACGTTTTGGTGCATGATTTATGTACATAGCAGTTACATTTCGTTCCCTTCATCTCATCATCCTTAGCGGGAAAGTTCGACCAACTCGGAAAAGTGTCTCCGAGACCCGGAACACGGAAGCACTAAGGATGAATTTTAACAGTTTGGGTGAAATGGGGTGCGGGAAATTTTTGCAATGAGTTTACACTTGTGCATGGCTAAATAGCCACACCACGATCCAAGTCTGACCAGAACACCTAGGGAGATCCCACCACAAATGGTCTTGCAGGCATGGTAAAAGGATCTGGATTGACAGACAGACCAGCCTCATAGACGGGGCTGGTTACCAGACTACCAGCTGAGGGCTGCGGGTTGCGAAAGTGGTGTCATTGAAATGACAATCGGCGATATGCAGCGGAATGTTGATGAGGCTGGTAAAATCAACCCCACAGTTTCGAGACGCTTGGCAATCTCGAAAGCGACGACACCATCATACGAGTAACCAGAAATAGCGTAAGGACCGTGAGACTGAGTCCGTTTGACGGCTTCCGCGTATGCCGTCCATGGATGTAAAGAATGGATGATCGGTATGGTTGAGGAGCACAATGGGATCGTACTCTTCCGCATTGACACCCTTGGACTTCAAGGCGTCGATGTAGTTGGTGAGACTCGGGACGACAGGGGGATCGCTGCGGTCAAAAGCTCCTCCGTGTTTCTAGCTGACCGTGCGTCCACGAGTTGAGCGCAGCGTCGTCGATCTGCCATGCGCACTCGCACAGATGGGGGTGAACGAGCGTGTGGGGGCCTGCGAGCGAGCTCAACGCCTGCACGAGTGGGTCGAAACGCCGGGGTGTACGTGTGCGCTCACACGGATGCGGTCGGGGTGACGGATAACCAGTTTCGACTCTGCGGAGACACTACACCTTTACCTGTTGAGTAGCACTGCTTCCCAAGGTATTCAATTCGGAGTATAGCTCAAATTTCCCACGCCTATACCATCCACACCTCGATGTCGTCGTCACGGTCAACGGAAACAACCTACGAATCTCAGAATGACCAACGCCTCGACGAACTGCATTCGAAAATAAGGACTTTGCGAGGCGTACGCGTCTCCATACAAGCAGTGAACTACCGCTGATACGTCCCACAAGGTCACCACAGACATTTATGATGACGCAGAGCGCCAGAACCTAACTTTAGACGACACCGTAAGTTTGAGCGGTCCCGGCTTGTCAATTCTCGTGTTTCATGCTAGTTGTATAGGGCAACGCGTTCTCTAGCATTTCTTCACAGCTATCCCACTCATCGCGCCGAGCTGCACAAGCGTTTGGTTTCGTTGGTGCTGGCGGTGTTCGTCAAACGCGCATCATAATGTTTGTTGTCGGCGGTTTCCTTGCTTTCTGGCTCCTATGGAGGACGAAAGGTCTTTGGTGGGGTTCAAGCGGCGAGGCTTAGATGGTCTTCGTGCGTGATTCTGGCTGTGGATCCTGTTCACTACGTCGCTGACTTGATGGGGAAGAAAGTACTAACATACACTATACATGTAATATCAAACTATTTGCATGCATTTATTTTCTGGTTGGGCCGCCTTTACCTTATTATGCTATGTGAGTCGCGACCTCCCTGTGACTGAAAGGTCAAGATCGTAACACCAGTCGGCTTCACAGTACTGTAACTACCCGGCAACCCTTGATGCTGCGTGATATATTGCTGATAGTCCGACCGGCACTCATGTAGTGACATGTGCCACCATAACTGGTTTTATGGCGCTGTCACTTTGGGAAGGCACGAAGCGATTTAGACCCATTCGGACAATCAATATATCACCTCTAGGTGCAAGTGAGGTTCGGAAAGATCATTCCAGGTACGATATTTGGATGCTCATCATCGGTCTTATGCGAACACTAGTACTCTTGTCGAGCGGGCGCCGGTCTTTCACAAGTGTAATTGCATTACGATATGGGGGATATGTAGTACGTCGTAGCTTTCGTGTCAGCATTTCCGGAACCCACTGATCATGACTTCAGCCATTTTTCCTGCGCCACTGTTTCAGCCGCTTGAGGCGATTCGCGTGCATGTCGTGTCACTTTTGGGTCGTGAGAGTGGAGACCGCATATCAGTGCCGAGAATCCTTGGGCCATTCTCGAAGGATATATAGTCAACCGGAGTGGCAACTGATTACATTCATCTTCCACCCATCCTCTCGAACGCATGTCTATCGCCAAAGGGATTGCCCTCATCACGGGATCCGCCCAAGGTATTGGGCGTGGTATTGCACTTCGTCTTGCCAGGGATGGGTTCGATATCGGGCTGAACGACGTCTCATCCAAAGGTGATCAATTGCGTGCTGTCGCCAACGACATCGAGAAGATTGGTCGAAGGACGCATTTGGTTCCTGCAGATGTGACCGTCGAGGGAGAAGTCAAAGGAATGGTACGGGGCGTCACGGAACAGCTCGGAGGGCTGGATGTCGTGAGTACTCCGATACTATCGCACTTCACTCCTCACTCCTCGTCCTAGATGGTAGCAAACGCAGGGACCGCAAAACTGCCAGGCTTGCTCTCCAGTAAATTATACTCGCCAGCTTTCCGCAGCTTGGGCTGACAGAATGGTGTTTTGTAGCTGAGCTAGAAGTGTGGGAGCGAGTCATGGCTGTCAATGCACGTGGGACTTTCTTGTGCTATAAACATGCAGCCGCACAAATGATAGCACAAGGACGTGGGGGGCGAATCATCGGGGCGAGTTCTGTCGCTGGAAAGATTGGAAACCCCTTATCTTGCGCGTATTCCGCCAGCAAATTCGCTATCAGAGGCCTGACACAGACCGCCGGTGGGGATCGCAATTTTATTATCTTGCTCTCAATTGAAATACAGGACCACATCAGCACTGGAACTTGGGCGTTACAACATCACGGTGAATTCGTATGCTCCCGGTGTCATTGATACCCCAATGAGTACGTGTCGGCCCGGTGTCTTGTCGCTGAACCGGGGTTAAAATCTGGACAGCGGCCGAGTTTCTGGCTCCCGGTGGAGAGCTTGCGACGGAGGACCCAGAATTAGTCAAATGGATCATGGACGTGAGTTGTCCCATCTCGCACAGCGCATGCTTTCTCATTGCACCAACCGTATTCGTACACCATCCACAGTGTGTGTCCATGAGACCCATCAAACACAACGGTCAGCCAGAAGATGTCGCAAGTCTCGTGAGTTATCTTGCCTCGAAGGAGTCACACTTCATCACCGGCGAGTATTCATTTGTCATCTTTTTCACGTGCATTTACTGACATTCGTTTGGTCAGGACAATGTGTAAGTTTAAGCGTTTTTGCTGAAATTGAAATAGCTTGCTCAACGAACTTGCAACAGATTTCTGTGGATGGTGGAATAGTCATGTCTTGAGGACTATGAGGGATGGATGTAGGAAGATTGTACCCTGTATAGTGGATTTCATGCAAATGGTATTGCAAAACTAATTGGAGAGCATTCAAGTTGTATCAAATATGGTCTTCACCTGCAGATTACCTGTTCGACCGGATGACAACACTAAACTACTACCATTTCGAGAATTTTGGGCCAAGTTTGATAACTTGGCCCATATGGTCCATTGGAGTCCGAGTCACGGGTACTCGCTGAAACCAAGCAATGTTTGCACTGTGCTACAGCGGAATTTTAGTGAACAATTGCAGATGCTCTTGGAACCTCTATGCGGGTACGTATCATTTCACGTTCGCGAGTATTCTCGCTGCTCCTGCAACGCGGCCATGGGATTGGGTCATCCACTGACACAGTGACAGATCATGATGCTGCGAGCCAAGGTATGCACGAACAGTCCCGGGCCGTCGTCCACTCCGACTGAAGAGTGCCAATATCAATAGATGACTTTCGTTGATCATCTGGAACCGGGCAAGATATTTCTTAGGCTCCTAGCTCCTTTCAATTGGCCGCTGTTCTCGCAGAGGAGTCAGCCCTGGCGACCATTTACCAACCACTGTAACATTAAATTTAGCCTCTTTTCACCCTTCCTCTGGAGCATCATGTCGATTGTAGCGGGGGTTGTGCTCATCACTGGATCCGCCCAAGGTCTTGGACGTCGTCTCGCGCTTCGTCTTGCTCGGGTTGGGTTCGATATCGCTCTGAACGGCGTCTCGTCCAACGTGATCAGCTGCGTGCTGTCGCGGACGACATCGAGAAGATTGGTCGAAGAACATTGTTGGTCCCCGTGGATGTGGCTGTAGACGAGGAGGTCGTGGTGCAAGACGTCGCCAAGGAACTCGGAGGTCAGGATGTCGTGAGTACCACGCTCTACCAGAGTGAGAGATGTTCTTAAATAACACCTCCGCAGCTAGTAGCGAACGCCGGAATACTTGAACTAATGCCCTTGATGTAGATGAATTTGAGCAGGTCATGGCCGTCGTGCGCATGTCCCTTTCTGGTGTTCCAAGTATGCAGCACAACAGATGATCAAACAAGGAGGGCGGATTATGGGCGCGAGCTTCATCGCTGGAAAGCCCTACCTGCTGTGTATGTTGCCAGCGAGTTCGCTGTCAGAGGTGTTTTGGTCATCTGGCCCTTAACTGAATGAATCAGCACTGGCGCTTGGCCCATACAATATCACGGTTAACTCCTACGCTCCCGGTCTCATCAAAACGCCAATGAGTAAGTGTCAATAAAGTAACTTGTCCTGAATGAGACTAGATTTGGACCACGCTGACATCTTCGATGGTGTTGAGGCTTTGCGAAAACTGATTCGGAAATGCTCAACTCATGGAGGAACGTGAGTTTCCCCCATCTCCCGGGTGTCGCTGCATGACTCTATTTCTCGTACTACCCGTACCGCACGGCTACGATAGTCCTCAAATACAATGAACAGTCTTGTCAGCTACCTCGCCTCGAAGGAAGTACACTTTATCACAGGCAAGCCTGAGTATTAGTTCATTCCATGTTGACCTGCTTCCCTGTCGGGGTCCCGAAATGACATGCTCACTGAACATGACATGTATTAGCGTCAATGGAGGAAATGTCTTACCTTAACTTGAATGATCGGAAATGAATATAATGCAGGATCTCAGGGGATATAATAGCAGATTATTATCAAGAATCAATACACACTAGCACAGCACATGTGGGAATGCGTAGTTGGTATACACTACGTAAACATACCACCTGAGCCTTGAGCTTACTACTACTACGTTATCATTCCAACATCGGATCGGTGATAGTGAAGGCAAAAATAACCATTCTACATGTAAGAATGTCCGAAGCTGCTATTAGTGTTGTGCTATGTCCGACTCTTCATAGAAAACTGTCAGCAAAGCCAGGGTGTTTACCCTTGCAACTTGAACTGACACAAAAGTCATTAAAAAGTATTGGAACCAGCAGTCACTTTGCCTTCTCTCCGTGTAGAACCTTGTGGTCAGTTTTGTTCATCTTTCAGTGTGACCCGCCGTTGGCCGCCGCGGACTTCTACGAAGCCCAAGTAATAGTCGATTTTTTTTCCACTTGTCGTACATACTATCGAGCGGGTTTCCCGAGGAGTTAGTTCATTTGACCCTGATACTAATCGAGCGTAACGGTCAGCTTTATTTAGTCACTGAGAATCCGCTGGGAGAACGAAGAGTATCGGCCGTTCGTGTTGATCGGACTCCCCTCTACGCACGAAGGGAGTCACCGCTAATAACATTCAAGATAACGGCGCATACGCCGGCAGCCCTCCGTTTGCGTCCGTTTCGTTTCGTTTTACCGTTTGGAAACGGACGAGCACAGTTCGAGCCTATTCCGTTTCAAAGCAGCTTTCACGTTTTCGTTTCGTTTTGAATAGTCTACATTTCCTGCTTGTCGTGACATTACAGTAATATGGTCCGCAATCTCAGCCGTAGTTTGTAGTGCTAAATTACTTGATCAAGCTCCCACGGCCTCTAGAGACTCCGCCAAGTGCTCGGAGCTCCTCCACAGACGACAGAACACTTCTTGATGAGTCTTGAAAGGCTTCGTATGCTATGTATGATGATCAGCTGTGTGCCTACTTAGTCTGCAACTGGGTAAATGACCTGTACGTAAATCTCCAAAATTTGTTGTGTCACTGGCATGCAAGCACCGCCGTCTGCTCAAGCTTTACCATCAAGGCTGTCTTACAAATTCTTAAGCTATCCAAAGCGAAACGGGAGCATGGCAGCTGCTCTGAAACGAAAATAGGCTGCCGAACGTTGGGCTCGTCCGTTTCCAAATGGTAAAACGAAACGGACGCAAACAGAGGCAGCCTGTTGAAAGGGGTCTAAGGCATGTTGAATAAGTTCCCGAACCTTTCACTCACTGAATGAGTCATAAATCCTCTTTAGATCAATTCCGTGACCAACTGGATCATTGATTGCCTCTCTGACTGATCTATTTTGACAATGTAACTGTGTGATCGCCCGGATGAACTGAAACCGGCCACCCGGCCGGTCTATCATGGTTCCCTACTATAGAGACCTCGTTCACATGGTAGTGTCATCTGGTCCCGCACTCAACATAAAAGGTGATGCAGAATGGCCACCCATCTCGCAATTACTTTCTAGCTTCATCGAGACCCATAATCATGTCGTCTGTCCCACTGCCAGTGTCGCCGCCACTCGACTGCTCACTGCTTTTCAATGACCTGATTAACTTCCATATGCAGAACAACCCGACGCTACCTATGTTGGTGTATGCCGACGACCAGGCATCAGAGCACCGTGTCACCGAGATAACATTCCTCGAGTTTGGTCGCGCTGCGCACAGGATTGCACACACTCTTCGTCCCGGACGTGGCGGCGACGAAGGACAGGTTGTTATGCTTATTGCCAACTGTGACACCATCCTCTTCCACGCTGTTGTCGCTGGAATGACCATTGCTGGTTTAGTGGTGAGTATATCACCGTGAGTTGAATCAGGGAGGCTCATTCAATTTACATGTCAGCCATTCTTGGTGTCATACCGAAACTCCGCTGCTGCTGTTGTTGATATGATGAAGAAGACGAACTGTTCTCGAATAGTGACGTTGCATCACGCACACAATGGCTTGATCCAGAACATTCGCGAGGAGAATGCAGGTCGCAAGTTGGTAGTCGATGAATTGCCAACGCTATCATACGCTTTCCCGAAACTTGGGAACGAAGTCGAAGCAGGCCCCTTTGTGCCATATCCCACGCCTGTGTCACGCCCTGACTTGGACAGCCCTGCGATTTACCTTCACTCCTCAGGTAGCACCGGATTCCCTAAACCGATCCCACACAGTCACAGGGTCCAGATATTATCCTGGTTGATGAACCGTCAGTCACTATTGGTTCTAACTGTTTCTTGTCGTTGATACCTCTGGATATCTAGCTTTGGTGCAATTCTTCAAGAACCTACCTGTCTCCAGTCGAATTGGTGCCATGGCGCTACCTGCTTTCCACGCTTACGGGACGGCAGTTCAACTATATGTTCCGATTGCATCTCTCATGACAGCCGTTGTATATGCACCGCGCGCGGTGACCGATCCTCACGCTGCCCCTGTCATACCAACAACTGACAATGCACTCGACTGCGTCCGGTGGACTAAATGCAAGGCATTGATGACGGTCCCGACGTTTTTGGAACAGTGGGCGGTCTCCCAGGAGAACGTGGAGGAGCTCAAGAAGTTGGAGTTTGTTGTGAGTGTCATCCTCGTGCATTTATTGGACCTGAGCATGGTTACACCTGCTCTAGTTATATGGTGGGGGTCCCTTGGCAGAAAAGATCGGGGATGATTTATGTGCCGCTGGCGTACCGGTAATTTCATGCTATGGCGGCACAGAGTTTGGTTGTCCCACGGACATTCGACCGAAAGAAGACATCAAAGACGGTGACTGGAGTTGGATGCGTTTCGCGGATAACGTCAAGGTCAGATGGGTCCCCCATGGAGATGACTCATACGAATGCCAAGTATTGGTATGTCTTCCCTACGTTCTTCATCTCGTTGCTACATGGCAGATCTAGTCCTCTGAAAATAACCCGCTGGCTTTCGAGAACCTTCCTGACGTGAAGGGGTATGGGACATCTGATTTATTCATCAAGCATCCTACGAAGAACCTCTGGAAGATGTGAGTTTCATGGATGATTTCTGACAGAAAGACTAAACTGTGTGGTAGTGTCGGCAGGGCAGACGATGTCATCATCCTTGCCTCTGGGGAGAAAACTGTGCCTGCTCCTATGGAGAACATCATCGCTTCCAGCCCCTTGCTTCAAGGCGTAGTAATGTTTGGACGAGAGCGAAATCAAGTCGGGATTATAGTCGAACCACACGCTGAACATGCTGTCGAGGTTCGAGATGATAATGCTGTTGCTGCGTTTAGGAACAAGATCTGGTATGCGAGACTGTCCTTGTCGAACGCAGATCGTCAGATACATATACTGATCATAACATTCAAGGCCGCTCGTTGACGAAGCAAATAAGACTGCACCAGCATTCAGTAGGATATTCAAGAAGATGATCCTGATTGCAACTCCAGAGAAACCGATATTGAGAACCCCTAAGGGAAGTATCCAGAAGAAGGTGACGATCAAAGCCTACGGCGCCGAGATTGATGCCTTGTATGTGGTCTTGCCCCTACGTACCATCGGCTTACTGAGTTTGCTCTTTCGAAAAGATACGACGCGGTAGAAGCCACTTCCCAGTCCAACGGACTCGCTGGGCCGTCGGTTTGGACTGCAGATGTTTTAGAAGGCTGGTTGATGGAGCAAGCAAACGCCATAAGCCGTGGGCACAGCATCAAAGCTAGCACAGATCTCTTTGCTCAGGGATTCGATAGGTGAGTTAACAAGACAGGGAGACGCGTTCCCGTCTTACCCCATTCCACAGCTTGAGTGTCTCGTATTTGCGAAACCAGCTTATCAATGCCTTGCGGACGTCATCGGACTCCAAGACACGTCACGCAGTTTCCCGCATCTCGCTCAATATCATATTCGAGAATCCGACTATCGAACTTCTCGCAGCACGTATCGCCAGCATTGTCGATGAAAATGCGTCACAGAATTTGGATCCAAAGCAGCACCACATCGCAGCAATCAACGCCATGATCGACAAGTATTCCACTGGGCTGCCCAGACCCGCTATATCGGCAAGTGGTACACTGCAGAATGGAACATACCCTGCTCGAGCAGTCGTGTTACTCACCGGATCCACTGGTGGACTCGGATCTTTCGTCCTTGCGCAACTCATTGAAAACCCGACGGTGGAGAGGGTATATGCCTTCAACCGCCCTTCTTCTACCTCGAGTGCAGAGCGCCAGAGGTCGTCGTTTGTCGACAAGGGACTTTCGGTCGATCTTTTGAAATCGGACAAACTTGTGTATATCGAGGCCGACGCTTCTCAAGACAAATGTGGCTTGTCACCCGCTCTTTATGAGGAGGTACGAGACCTTTTTCGTGTTTATTTTCTTGTGTTCACGATACTTAACACTGATTAGTTCCGTGGCGCAATAACGACGATTATCCACAACGCATGGCGCCTTGACTTCAACTTGTCTCTCGCCTCGTTCGAACCCAACGTCAAAGCAACCCGAAACTTGGTGGATCTTGCGCTGGACTCACGTTATAGTAGTTCGCTTCGCTTCGTGTTCACGTCTTCTGTCGGCTCTGCGCAATCCTGGGACCGCGAAAGAGGCCCATTCCCGGAAGAAGTCCAGTTTGATCCGTCTGTGGCTGTTGGGTCCGGGTATGGGGAATCCAAGTACGTGTGTGAACGGGTGCGTCCGCGTTATCTATTTCGGCAGAGACGCGGCTATATCCAACATTCATTGCGCTAGATTATTGTGAAGAGCGGTCTCCGCGTGTCCTCGTTGCGCATTGGCCAGATCGCAGGCGGACCCAACGGGTCGTGGGCAACGACGGATTGGGTACCAATCATTGTCAAGTCGAGCATCGCTCTCGGGGCCTTTCCTAATTCGTATGGGGTGAGCGTTACGAGTTGTTAGCGGATCGACAATGTGGAGGCTCATGACGGCTAGGTGGTTTCTTGGATGCGTGCCTCGGACGTGGCCGGGTCCGTCTTGGACGTTGCATTTGCGGAGGACGTGCCGGAAGCGCTCAACATCGTCAATCCACAGCGTCCACCCTGGACCGAGATCATGTCATCCATCCGAGACGCTGTTCTGAAGCAGAAATCAGCATCATTGACCAGCCAGCATCTGACGATGGTTCCGTTCATAGACTGGGTGGTCTTGCTGGAAAAGAGAGCCGACAGGGCGACAGCAGAGGACCTCGCCAATATCGTGAGTGTTTTCCCAGAGGATATATCGTTGACATGGGTGTTGACGTGCTTCTTTGCTAGCCTGCGATCAAATTACTCGAATTTTTCCGAGCGATGGCGAGGCATGAAGATCTGGCTCAAACTGAGACGCAACTCAAGGAGCCACTTCAAATGGGAGAGGCGGGCGGTATGGGTGACTTTAGTACTGCAAAGGCGCAACGCGTCAGCAACACCGTAGCGCACATGGAACCTGTCGGGAACGTGGACGCCCAAGCATGGATCAATTACTGGTCTTCAGCGGGACTTTTCTGACCTGTAGACTGAGCGCATAGTACTCACTTGTGCTACTTATGTTCGTCTTTTTTGATATTTACACATACCTCGTGCTTTTAGTAGTTCATGCTTACTTACATTCTGTACCATATATGCGAGCCTTTTGTTTTCGTCTACATTTCACCTGTATGTTTCGGGGGAAATGTATCGCAAACATCCCCCCCTAGAAATACAGTTGTCAAACCAGCTCCAAATCCGACAAGCCTGGTGGACAGTGTATGGTTCGAATGACCAATCTTGACCGGGACTGGTTTCAAATATAATTGTTCCTCGTTGAATGCAATCTTGAAACCTAGTTACGAACACGCTCTTGTTCGAGGCCCAATGCGTCATTCCAAAGGACGAACAATCTCCCAGGTAGAGTGATTCTGTACAATAGAACCTCGCTTGGGCAGTCGGAACCACCTTGCGCCGGGCATTCAAGGTTGAGGCTTCTCTCAAATGATACGACTGATCCCTGGCATGAGCTTGCCTTGTGGAATCCGGTAATGATGTCAAGGGCGTCGCTGCGAGCGTTCTAATAGAGTACCACCCGTCGACCCGTGTTCTAGATGACGGTATCTAAGAGCGGTAATTACTTCTGTGAACCTGGTAGTCGCGTTCAAGACCCTGTGAGGTGGAGTACGAGCATCGTTGCCTCCATTCCGACAACGGCTGGATTGATGATCTTATTCAGCTTGTTACACGCTTGGCAGTCAAGAGAGCGTTCGTGATGGCGGATGTCGAGCACGCCTGCGATCCTTTTTCCGTCCAGGTCACAAGGGATCAGGATAGCTCACCGTTCGACGCTCCACGGCACAGAAGACGAGGTAACATGACCAGGCCAGTCTAAACACAAATGACCCTATAGTTTTCCCGGCTGGGCTCTTGACCTGGGCAAAGTCACTGTCAGGGACGCCATCGGGTGCATGAAGGGGATCTTCTCGAGGGAGAGTTCATGTTGAAGAACACTTTGAAGCTGCCTTCTTCCTTTGGAACAACGATGCCGACGCCGACGCCTCCGATATTTCTTGGATCCCTTTCGTTGATTGTTGTCTGGGACTCGGCGTTCGGGTTGGCTCAGAGAATGTCCGCGGGATGAAAGAAGGCGGCACGCATGTAGTACGTCCTGCGGAGAATTAGACATGATACCGCGCCGTAAGCTAGAGGCACAAGTCTGGGGACCAACCTGGGTCCGGAAGCGCTGCGTGTCAAACGTGTATGGCCAAGTTTTGTTCGAGGAGTTGGTGAATTCAGCCCCTCACGCGTGGCTGTGTACTTGTCCAAAACCGTAACACCCCTTTTATCCTTTGACCCCCGACCGAACCTATTTCCTAGGAACTTATTGAAGTACGATTGAAGCGCAACCCGACCTCTGTGAGCACCTTTGGCACTGCGTACAGTTAAATTGGTCATAATGCATGAGAGATAACAATGCATAGAATTTTGAAGGCGACGATGGGCGCTTGTGAGTCTCCCTTGCTAAAATGTTTGTTGATAATGCATATTTCTCAGAATGCATCGCTCTTTGGCGGACCCAATCGTTATGCATTCCGACCGATCGTACTTACTGTACGTCAGCAAAGAAGTTTGCGGCGTGACCGTTGCAGCCTGTAAGGCTGTAAGGCCTCGGATGCAGTGGACGCACCCCTGCGCATGGCTCCAGCATTGGATTTCGTTCTGACCGGCCTACCCGTATGAGGGTAAAGTGCGATCAAGTTTCTACTTCTCAAATCTCCATGATGGACGCCATCATCCGTCTGTTTGGCCCCGAACAAGGGATCATGTGCGAATCCTCGGGGGAACATTTCCCGCATCAGCGACATCGATACGACGAACGGCCCCTGGTTGGACGGAGGAACCTGAGAGAATGGACCAAATCATATGATACGCACTTGACGCACCGCGGACCGTCGAACGCAATGAAAGCTGGATCGGTCAGGTAGATTGATGAACGCGCAGCACATGCTAGGGCCCAAGGCGCAAGGCGACCGGTGACCCTTCGGGGATCCAACCCGAGGACCATCACTTGCGCGTTTTTCGCGGGGCCGAAGCGCGGTCCGTGTATTTTTGCACACAATATCTTTCGAGCGGCCATATCCGTATAAACCCCTCTAACCCACCCCGACCGGGATCGGAAGCGGACGAGAGGTGGAAGAAGAGAAGGAGGGAACGGAAGAGATCTAGACGCGACCCCACCCAAGTGCCGCCGTTGCGGCCTCCAATGGGACTCCTCGGACTCTTGAACCGATCCGCTTGTTCGTCCCGCCTCCACTCGACCTGCTTTGGTTTTACGACCACCGCAGTTGACATGGCCATCGTCGTCTTTACATAGCTGCACGTTCATGTCCACGTTCACGTCCGAGTCGCAGGTCGAAAGCAAAGGAGGCAGTGCAGTCATTACTGGCGACGCTCGGGTATCCGACGTACAACTGCGTGCCGACTCACTCGGGACGGATTCTATGGTTGCACTTGATGACGTGCCTGCCACCGTGGTCCAACTCAGAGTCATCGCAAGTGAGATCGGATCGCAAGTCGTGACACTATCAGGACATTTGAAGCGGAAGAAAACGCAGAACCAGACCAACGACGAGTGCCACCCCACGACATCAACCACAGAGGCACGTGATCGCCACGCTTTGAGACTAGTGAGGGTTTCATTCTTTTCGAGATGGTGTTACCAACCCTTTATTCTGTGTGTGTTGTTTTAAGCTTGTGGTTTCGGCTTGGCACGGTGGCGCAACTAGCGTGTCCTGTGCCTCATTCTCCGGACTGCAGGCTGTAAGTTAGGCGGTGGCGGATGTGGGGACACCTTTGAATTATTAGGGTCGATCGCTAAGTGTAAACGCCCCTTACTCCCCACCTATGCGGCACCTGGAAGTTGGAGGGCCTATAGGCATAAGCGGGCCCAAGCTCACACACACGATATCGTGTTCAAATATAACATCGACTCATCGCGCTGCTACAGAAAAATTCCTTTTTCGCATGCGCAGCTGCCGCAGCAAGCGTAAACGTGTTTGAAGAGATCTCCGACGTCCATTCCTGTGCTTCAAACATGTACGTCACACGGCATATGGCCGTCGCGCGGAGACATGGAGAAAGGATCATCGATTATCGATTATCAGTGTCTCTTCTGTCGTCGGTAGGTGCGTCAGCGAGCTGACGGGATCGAACTCGGCAGTGACGACGTGCTGGTACGTCGCATGCAGTACATAACGAACCAGTTTGCCCTCCAACTTGAGGCTCGACCCGCTGATAATCAGCTGGTGCGTCCGCGTCACGATGAGAATTACGTCGTGATGTCGCCTGCCTCGTAATTGTCCTGCTCGGCTGCCTGGTCCGTATACCGAATAACATATTCGGTATTCTTGCATATGCGGGCATATATGGGTTTGAGGGCGCTAGAACGGAAAATACAGCTCCGAGATTCTAGGTGGGAAATGATGATCATGATCACTGCGACTGCCAAGGACCGGGTACTTATCTTGACGCGAAAGGACTCTGTGGCTGATTTTCTTTCCCAGCACCAGAACAATTACACCCCACCCGGAACTAAACGCCATGAGGTATAGCCTGCCAGTGGCGAGACAGAAGATGGCGCAAGTGCTGTCTTTTTTTCAAGCCCGCACATGCGTTCTCCTTTTAAATCCTCTCAGGTTGACCTACTCGTAGTGACGCTCGACGCGTTTGCAACCTCGTAGTACAAAATATGTACAAGTCGTCCGGCCAACATCCGAAGTGTACCCAAGTGTTTGGTTGCCTTCTTCCCGTCTAACCAAACTCTAAAATTTTTTTACGCTTTTACTTTTCTCCCGTCGATAAGTACAAGTATAGAAGATTAAGGGTCGACGCCATTGTGTGGGTGCAAAACTGGATTAGAGCGAAGATAAGATGTGGTGGGACATTCGAGGGCGCAAATACGTTTTCCTTACGTGTTCGTCGAACGCTCTCGAACGGCCCGTACAATGTAGGGCAAGACTTGGCCAGCTGACCTACTGCGTCGGACGGGAGTCCGCTATCTAGACATGTACCATAACACACTAGATCTCCCTCTATCCTCTATACATCACACCAATGAGTTCCTTGGGTGTCGCGATCGTCACCGGTGCTGCACAAGGCCTCGGTCGTGCCATCAGCCTCCGACTCGCCGACGACGGGTTCGACGTCGCCATCAACGATATCCAGTCCAACAAGGCCAACCTCGCAACCGTCTGCGCGGAAATCGCAGCCAAGGGACGACGAACGACGGAAATCGTTGCGGACGTGACGGACGAGGCACAGGTCAAGGCGATGATCGACCATGTCGTTCGGGAGCTGGGTGGATTGGACGTGGTATGTTGTCTTGCTGATTGAGCATCTCGATTCTCGACAAAGACCTGGATTCTGGGCAATGTACTCTGCTTAGATGATCGCGAATGCAGGGACCTGTCGTGTGGGCACCTTGTTGGAAAGTACGTGGGCTTGGGCGTAGACGCGCGATGATGATAATCATGATGGTGGATAGCCGATTTGGACAATTGGGACTCCAACTTTGCGGTTAGCGTCAAGGGAACGTTTCTCTGCTTCAAATACGCCGCCCAGCAGATGGTCGCGCAGGGACGCGGAGGTCGACTCGTCGCTGCCTCCTCCGTTGCTGGAAAGATGGGTACGCATCGCGCGCCGTCCTAATGGTGGTTGATCGACCGCGCCATACAGGCCACGTCAACCAGATCGCATACTGTTCCGCCAAGTTTGCAGTGCGCGGACTCGTACAATGCGCAGGTAAGTCGCGCCAAGGCGGTGTCCAAATCTATTCTCTCTCTTCTTTCTTGCTGTGTCACTGCTACGTGATATTTGATTCGGAATATGATGGTTGACGAGATATCGTACACTCCCTGGTCCGCATTGTTGCCGCATTCTGAAAGCCCTCGAGTTGGGACGTCATGGGATCACTGTCAATTCATATGCGCCCGGGGCCATGGCGACGGCGATGCGTAAGTTGGTTGAATAGAGACGTCTTGGAGGTGGTTGGCTGATCGGCGGGTATGGGCAGTGGAGAGCATCAGGGTAGCGAATGAACAACGCGACGGGAGCGACAAGTTTTACGGGGGCGATTACTACCAGACTGTACGTCTTTGCGCATGATCCGGAGGGTGCGTTGACGTAGAAACGTGGGTGCGGGGGATGTCAAGGTGGCGGACAGGTGTGCGAAGGGTTACCTTGGCAAGCCAGAGGACGTCGCGAACGTGGTGTCTTTTCTGTGCTCCAAGGAGTCGCACTACATCACTGGTGAGGATACATATGTTAGGAGTAAAAATTGGCTGACGGCATCAAACTGTTGTAGGGCAGAGCGTGAGTACCCCGTTAGCGGGAGATTAGTACACGTGATCATTTAAGCTATTATAGCTCTCGGTCGATGGGGGGGTATCATTGTCGTAACTGGGTTCGCGAAGAACAATAACTGTGTACACTGTACTATGATTGATATGGTTGTCCTGGGCAAGAACACTGCCAAATGGCGATGAGCTGATACTGGCTCGGAGATGAGTCCGCGATGGATCGCGAAGGGGAGGTCTTGGACGGTCGAGTTCATGGGACTCTTATCTGTTATTCGAAACGCGGTCGAGGGGGACCGAAAAAGAGATTGATCGCAGTGGCAGATCAGATTGTCGTTGGGACAATCGCGGTAGAAATTGGGTGAACAAGAAGCGGTGAGCATAACGCCACTGCGCAGTCGACGGATTGGCGCCAATGAGTAAGGAGATATGATCGGGCTCGATGACCAGCCCCAGAGGCGTTAATTGTTGGACCAGATCTCGACGGACATGATATGATGACTCTTCGGATCTCAATGGGAAAGAATGGAAAGTTGTTCCCTGGATAGACTAGCGCCAGTAAGCGGGAATAAGGCGATGTATGCGGGGGGCATGTGGTCGGTAACGTTCGGCAAGATGCACATGGCGGGGTGGGTATAGGACGGGGTGTGCGGAAGAGGTTGGCGAACATGCGCATCTAGCGCGTTGGTGCGACAAGGGCATGGTGCATGGAAGCGGAAATGAGTGAAGAGGACCGAGCAGAATCTTAGAGGCTCGACTCAGACACGGTTAGTACACGTTGCTACGGAATGTTTCGAGGGACAAGGGATAGAGTGATGCCGTGATGACACTGTAAATGGCAGGTTAATTGAAGATCGCCGCAGCCAGATGTCAACTGTCCCATTAGTATCCTCGACAACTAACACCACTCCAAATGTTCTCCCCGCTCTTTTAATCCCCCCCCCCACTTTCCCTTTTTTTTTTTTTTTTCTTTTTTCCCCCTTTCCCCCTCCTTGAACCACGTAGCTCGCAATGGCCGGTTTCCTGCGCAAGAAAGCTACCCTCTCCAGAAAGGCCACCCACCCTCCCCCTTCTTTCATTTCGTCTCCTGAAACCCGCCAGTCATCCGGTCCCCCTCCTTCCCTTCCCCCGCTCCTCCTCTCAGCGTCTCTCGCAGATCCAGACCCAATCACACGTGCTCTCCCCCCCGCCGCGTCACCACCCGTCCTCGCCCATCCCACCCCTGCACCCGAATATCTCGCTCTTGACGACGTATGGGACCCATGGAAGGCTTATACCGACCGCTCTCCGGCGCATCGCTTAGATGGCCCGATCCGCCCCAGCCCAACCGAATTATCATCTCAGAAGCCTACGCCACCACACCCGGCACGCGATACCCGACCCGTGCAGCATAAGCCTCCGTCCGCACCTCCTCAATCTACTCGCCTCCCGGGTCTGTTCATTCGACCACATCTTGGGTCGCCATCTAACTTCCATCTGTCTATATAGCTAGCAACGCTTCTGCACATGTCCCGAACACTCCTGACCCTCCATTTCCTCGTCCAAACTCGGTTGCCACGGCACAAAGTCCGCGAAAGTTGCCCCCCAGGCAGGCCCACACCGTTCCGCAACTCGCCCCTCCGAAAGTCAACCCCCTTGGCAACCCGCATCCCACACAAAAACAAAGGCCCTCCTCTTCGTCATTCACCCGCCCCTCCAGCCCTCCCGCCGTGGTTCGCGGACAAATAGCCCCTGCACTCAACTTCGACTTCGAAGAATCCTTATCTGCAGCCAACGTGACCTCAGTCGTCAATCAATTTCCTTCATATCCCCCACCCGTACGGCATCACACTTCTCCCGCACCTCCTTCGCAAGACGTGCAAATGGTCATCCCACATCCTTCCTTGCCCAGTTCCCACCACCATCACATATCGCCACAGAAGCCTGGATCGAGTTCCAGCCTTTCTTCTAACAGTCACCACACCGATGCCACCCGGAGAACCAACGTATCGTACGCCAGCTCTACGTCAGCGAGCTCACTCCCCCCTGCTACCGAGGTGCGTCCACCTCTCCTTTTGTTGATACATTTGGTATCTCGTAGCTTTCCATATCTCCATCTCCGGGTTCACTGCGACCGGCGTCCCTAGTGCGAACAGTGGAGTTCGGTGATTATCCTGCCGACGCTCTATGCTCTCCCCGATAAACGTCTAATCGCCCGCTTTTGTTTGTCTCACTTTGCTTCGACTCGCATTGACCATTCTTTATATTAGGTAATTGACGTCAGCACGAACCAAGACAGGCGCTTAGATCCCGTCGGCGCACCTTTGAGCAATTCACATCCCGTCCGTAATCGAGCTCGAGCGTTACATGATATTTTCAAAACTAACGTGTTATAAACTGACAGCTCTTTCCACCTAATGGCACTTCACCACCCATCGACTCCAACCCGTCCTCTCTCACCTCACGTCCATTCACATCCTCCAACGTCACCCCTCGCGTACATCGTTCTCCCACAGCCCCGCCAACCAGCTACCCTGAGCGCATCCGAACACTAGCGCGACAAACATCACACGCTGCAAGCGCAGAATCCCACGCCCGTCCTCCAATGTTATACGACATGCTTCGCTCAGGAAACCCTGACTCGACGAGTCAATTGCGCAAAGGACCGCTCATCTTTGCTGCCACGTCAGCTACGCTACAACCGAGTGTCGGCAAGACGTCTCTCAACGGGACTATGCATGTCCAGAATCCATATCCCGTCGAACACGCGTCTCTTGAGGCTTCCCTTCCCCAACGGCGCAACGGCTCCATCTCTTCCGTATTCCGGGGTGCCTCTCAGATCGAGGTGCGCTCGCAGGACGGTCACGGCCCAACCGAGCCCCCGCCTTTGGCCCGCAAGTCGAGCAAGAGTAGCTTGGTACGTGTAGCACTAGAGCGCACGCCATCTGCTGTCGCCAGGGGGGACGCAAATTCTGAATACGGTCGCCCACGTGTCCTGACAAAGACACGCCCTACTACCCCTCAAAAGCCAAGCCCGCCTCCTTCCCACACGGTCCTCCCTGAACCGGGTGATCCTCTACTCCTGGATGATGACCCTTTTGCGAGAGTTGAAGGCGTGAAGTTGTTGAAGCCGAGGGCCCGGTCGTCCTCCACCAGCGGGACATCATCGTCCTCCCCCCCGATGAGCAGAGATGACGGTCTCCCAAGCGATGATGGACACGCTAAGCTGCCGGGTACGCCTCCCCCTCCCGTTCCAAAGGCACTTTCTCCTGACGATGTTCCCATGACAGCTGGCGTACCCATTCCAGAAACAACACCGGTCACTCCTGACGATTACAAGATTGCACGTCAGCAACGCCGGGGTCAATGGTTGGAAAGGGCCTTGCCGCCAGTTGTCGCAGATGTCATCGCAAAGCAACTAGCCATGGACGAGGAAAGCGAACGGGCGGAGGAACAACCCCGTGAACCGACCCCCCCTCCGACGTATTTCCCAATCATAGCGTTCATGTCGGACGCGAACCTCCTTCCAGTGCTTCTGTCGTACTTGTCCTATTCCGAGTGGCTTGCACTGTACAGCGCGAACAAGCAAGTCCGGGAATTGTTCCAGAGCAGAATTCTCCGTGAATTTATCCTGGAACGCTATCTGAGTACGGTGGGGTATTCGAAGTGGAACTATGAGTGGGCAGAGCCGCTTGCGTTATCGTTGAAGGCGAGTTCGGTGCTCTGTACGTTCTTACGCTTACTGACACAATGATCTGTAGGATCTCCACAACTATCTACGAGGCGTAGCGATGCCAGCACATCAGTATGCTCGGCTCTCCGTTGCGTACTTGCAACCTAAAGTAGTGAATCGGGATGCTCCGACAGCTTCTGATGCGCCAGACATACTTGCGCTCGCAAACACCACGCGTGCTTACACGCGACTAGTTCTCCGTCTCCGTGCCCAGGCTGAGTCCGAGGACAAGTACCTCAAGACGTTGCGGTCGACCGAATTGAGCCAGACCACGAGCCCTTCACATCCAGGCACTCGTCAACCCAGTGTGTCCAGCCGGGCAGCGTCGCCGACATCTTCCCATTCTCACTCCCGTAATCACTCGCATGCGAAGAAAGGGCGAAGTTCGAGTTACTCTTCCTCAGCAGGGTCGAAATTCAATTCACCCCTCTATCGACCCGGGCGCGCACCGGTTCTGAGGGTCTTTGTACCTTCGCCCGAGGGGGTGTGGTTATCTGATTCGGGCGTGGTGGAATGCGAAGCTGAATTGAAACGTTCGGGTGTTCTCAAACTTCTCCGGGTGGGCGACATCGTGTGGGACGTTGCTGTTGGGGACGAAGGAAACCTTGGTCGATTAATGTGGGATGGAGGCTATCTCGTGGTATGGCTCTCCTTTGATTCGTGTTGTAGAGCAGCTGGTGACGCACGGCGTTTGCAGGATTTGGATTACAGATACTCCCGTATGGGTGAACTGTCGCCATACTTCCACAGCTTGGCGTTCTCTCCTTCGTACTTCCATCGCGTTATTCGCATCGGTAGTTCTGTGACGCACAATCCCCACTGCAATCCTATCGTCTACATTGACGTAAGTCCATGGGGGCGCGAGATCGCGACTAATTTACAATTGCTGCAAGATCGAGCTCGAACGGAAACGTACGTATTGCTGCAACCCCCATTGGACACATGCTCATGCGCCACGCTTTTACCACAGCCCGCACGGCGCGTTGCACGATGTCGTTCGATGGGTACACCGCTCCACGTTTACTATCCGCCCCCCTGTCCCGCCTTCGCAAGGACAGACGCACACTCGTTCACGCAGTCTCCGTGTTCCCATTCCCAACGCCGATGGATTCTATGTGGATTCTGGCTGGTATGGTACTGTGGTCCTCGAGTCGGAAGGGACGCACGAAGGACTCGCAGATCTTCAAGTGCGCTGCGGGCCTGGCGTGTTCCCGCCTAGAGCGGAGACGCTTGGCACCAAGATGCGGAACGAAAAGGAGAAGGAGAACAGGCGGGTGTGGCGGATCTTGCGCGAAAAGAGGTGCGTGTCGTGTTTGATGCTGTGTGTGTGATTCCGGACTGATGGAAGACGGGAGTAGCCGTCCCGGTGAAATATGGCTCCGAGCCGTGCAAGTCAAGGAACGATTTATGTGAACTCTGAACGATGCTCTTTACTGTGGACTCGCTCGCCGTTTACTTGAGCCTACGTGACTCTTTTTTTTTTTTTTTTTTTTCACGAATATTGCGACGTATGTTTCACTTTCGTTTGTTATCTGGTCGAACTCTGGAAGAGAAAGGGTGTAGCTTATCCACTTGTATTTTCTGTCTTCGTTCCTTTAGTTTAGCTATAGATTCAGTTATGATTACTCCTTACGGCACGGTTTCACGATTTCCAATACCATGGTTTGATTTCCTATGCACGTGACTCGTCGCGTACTGAATTGTTGTTGGAATTTTGATTATCGACGCTCGTCTGCGACAACCGTTCTCATCGTTCTCATCCCTGCAGCGGGTCTGTACCATCCCTTTATTTTTTTATAAAAAAAACCGACGCCATGTTCCACATGTTCCTCGTCTTCCCGCTCGTTGCCGCGTCGATCTACCCGACCCAACCGATCCAAGCGACGGTATGGTCGGCGGATCAACCGATGCGCGTGAGCTGGGTCGAGGATTGGAAGTATCCACAGCTGAGCGAGATGGGCGGGGTGGATATTACGCTGTGGTGCGAGACGGACGTAAGCGTTTTTTCGTCCGTCCGTCTGTAGGATGGAGACTGACGATGTCCCGATTCCCGAAAGACGTACCTCGTCCAACTCGCTTCGGGTGTGGATCCGATGACGAAGATGGCTCAGGTGACTGTACCTGGGTCCGTGTTGAAGAAGGGATCCAACTAGTAAGTGTCTTTTTTATTTTGCGGGGTGCGGTGTGGTCTCCTCGGAGGAATCGAGATTCGGATGGAATAGACGCGGGGCGAAGGCGAAGCAGGCGGGATGGCAGATGCGAGATTTGCTGACAAAGTGTTGAATGTGGCGCTGACGATCGATGCACGCTCAGTACACTCCGGTTCACGACGAGCAAGCCAATCGATACGGTGATTTATTCGTCTGATTTTGCGATTGTATCTGCGAATGGGACGACGACGTCGGTCACGGGGAGCGGCGATGGGGTGTGGGCGACGCAGAGTGGGACCGCGACCGCGACTTTGACTGGGATTGGAACTGAGTCTGGGTTCAAGACGGTGACAACAACGACAACAACAAGCGCAACGGCAACGGCGCTCTCAAGCGGCCAACCGACGACGCCTTCGGGTGTCCCTCCACCATCGGGTACGATACCGGGGGGTGGTGTACCAGGACAGGGGCAACGCGCTGCGAATGCGGGGCGGAGGGGTGTCGATGTAGAGAAGCTCAAGTTTCGGTTCGTGTTTGTGATTTGGCCTGTGTTGATGGGGATTACGATGGCGTTGTGAGGTTTTTTTAAAAAAGGGTGTGTTAGATTACTGTCAATGTATTTTTTTGTAGCGCATACTTGGTGTGTAGAACTCGATATAAGACTCTGAGGCACTCTCTCAGAGATTTGATTGGGAGTGGTGTTGTCCCACAATGCCGCTATCACCGTGATCCAGACAACAAAGGTCGAGGGTCCCACTGTTCTCCGAGGGTCCTGTCGATCACCGGGGCAATCAAACGAAACGTGACGAGGGCATCCCAAAATAAAAATTTAAATACACATCTCGCTAAACAAGTAAAAAAAGGACTCTAATAATACGAACGCGTTCGTACGCCAGCGCGTACAAAAGTGTTACGGTGATACGGTACGACGGTACCACTACGACGAGCGTGGAATCATGCCCACCTCCCGCCAGTGTTGCAGCCAGAGTCGGACGTCTACGATCCCTAGCGCGTCTACGCCCCCGTACCAGTGCAACGTCGGCGATGCGAACAATGCGTCGTCGTCGTCAGCGATCCGGGCGTGTCCAAGGATCCGCATGGGCGACACGTCCATGGCCGCGGGATCCCTCGTGCGCTGAGCCTCGATGTATCGGAGGAGCGTCAGCGCGGGGTCGTCGCGTTGGGAGGACGTGAAAGGGAGGGGTGTCGCGTGCACCTTGGCCTCGAGTTTAGCGGTCCATTTAGAGAGTGGGATGAGCGGGAGGCGGAGCTCTCCGCCGATCAAGCGGAGGAGGGAGAGCGATGAGACGGGCAAGGGTTGTGTGATGTGGAGATACGTTGACGATGCATTTCGCATCTCTGCCACCGCCTTGGCTGCGGTGTGAACCGGTATCCAATGCACGACCTATGTTATAGACGATCAGCGAAACACGGATGGCGATGATGGTGACGATGATGTGAACGTCAAGAACGGCCCGACCTACCTCGTCGACTTTCGGGAGCGCCCCGAACGCGACGCTGAGTTGCACGATCATGGGGAAATGTGCTTCCTGTCGCCAGCGTCCGTTCGCTGCGCTGCACAGCGAACCTATCCGGACTATGATCGGCCGGAGAGGGGTTTCGGACGCGGCGGCTGCGAGGATCTCTTCGCCTACCCACTTTGACTCGCCATACACGCCACCGGCTGCATCGCACGCGCTGACTAGACCCTCGGGGACAACTGTGCCTCCTGCTCCCTCCCCTTCAGGTGTGGATGTGAGAGCGCTCTCGGATGTACCTTGAAGCGTGTCTGTTGAGCTTATGAACAAGAGACGAGGCGGGGTGGGAAGGGGGCTGGAGAGGGCGAAATCAATGAGGTTGCGGAGCATGCGAACACTGCCGTCGAAGATGCTGAGGGGTAGGTTGTGATCGTATGCGGATAGCCATGCGTTATGTACAATGTGGGTTACGGAGGAGAGAAGCTGCCAAGTGCGGCGTCAGTCCACCGAGATATGCATTCCGAGATTAGCCCCAACTACCTGTTCGTACAGTTCTTGCGATAAACCAAGATAGCTTCGACGCGTGTCTGCCTCGAGAAAAATCAATTTTGGATGACGAGCCAGAGCTGGGTCCAGTCCAGACGCTTGGAGTAATGCTGCTTGTCTGTCCACCACAGAGCTTGGTCTGCTTTTCATCCGATTAAGCGCATAGACTGTTGTGACGTTTGGGCTCTGCAAGAATTGTGCTAGTAAATTTGAGCCAAGTAGACCCGTCGTACCGGTGATCAAGACGACGTCATCGTGAGGTGGGGGTATCGAGGGCTCATGTTCTGGAAAATCAAGACTGTGGAACTCGACCATCTTCCTCATCTCGAGACACCGCGTTAGACTCCGCTCAGTCCTCTGACGGAAACATGCCAGTGCCGTACGAGAGGCGAAAGTGGCGAGGCCAGCGATGGTGCGATAATGGTAAACGATGTTACCTGTGAATTTCCGGGTGTCCATTTTTGCGGTGCTTTGGAGCGCGTGGAAGAGTATTATCCGGATGCGCGATGCTTGTAGACTGTGGAGAAAAGGTGAAGGGAATGTTGAACCGATTGAAAAGCGCATACCTATCTGTTCCGTGGTCGAAGAAGTCGGCGTCGTCATCGAGCTTCTTGCCCAACACGGCAGTTATGATACCCCGCACATAAATTAAGGACTTGTTGGGGGTCCAGATCATGGGTGGTTTCACTGCCATGTGTGCAGCTCGAGCTATGGTCTTGTAATGTGCATTAATTTCATGGCTGTATTTAGTCAGGGTATCTCGTCTGTTTACTCGAGCAGCGTCGAGAGGTGTATAGATGAACGGTTTCGTGGGCGCCGCGAAGAGGATCATCTAGGATACTTCTGATCGATATTTTGAAATGCGTCACAAGAACATGGTTCAAACCTCTTTCTGGACCCGAGCGTGTTGAGGTGCGAACACGTTCATACGTTCGAAGACAGGCCTTGACGTGTTTGTGAGATTGAGCTCTTCGAATCGTACAAACTGGATTTACTGAAGTTTATTCCTCGTTTCTTCCACTTGCTTTGTATCGATTGGGTCGATCTTGTAACCATCCTCCAGCTCGATAAGAACACCCGCGTTGTATCTTCCGTGTCCAAACATGATTGCGGAATGCACCATCGGATGTTCTACGATGAAATTTTCTGGGAAACCGACTAAGACCACTGGTCCAAGGGAACGGAGGCACGCCCATACCAAGAAGTACTGGGTTGGTCTTCCGAGTGGTGAACTGAGGGCGTGCCGACGAGCATCATAGAACGTACCACTTCACCCGTGATATGTACAAAATACTCGGTGCGTGCGTTACTTGAAGGACAGTGCCTGGCAGCATCCCGGAACGTTGAAGAAAGCGAATAGCAAGAACCGGATGGCGAATGCGCCATAACGCACCGAAAGTCTTGCCAAAAGATGTGGAACGAGAGCAGGGGCGCACAGTGGGTTACTTAACAACGACACGGCTTAAATACATCTCCTGAACGTCTCTGAGCATAGGCCGGTGTGACACCCGTGTGTTCATGAGCAGTAAAAGCTGTTCTCACCAGCACCAGTGCAGGGTTTGATGCGCATCACATTCTGCCCAGTCTACTTGACAAAGCAGTGCGTTACTTCGTTGGCAAATTACTTTGTATTATGTGCTCACCTGCCACCGATTGCCGTCACTGACATCGAGTTCAATGGCACTCCTCTTACATGGGCAACATCTTTGTTCGTGGAAAGGTATTTTTATCGAGTGGTCGACCGTACTATGATGTCGGTGCAATGACAGACACCGGAGTGGCGAGAGGGATACAGTAGCAACTATCTGATGGTGGACCATGGTAGACTTGTGAGTGAATGGGGGGTCATATTCCCAGTCAGCGGGCGCCGGGCGCCATGCATTGTGAATACTCACGTGACTTTTGTCACGCGTATTATGTGACCGTTTCTTCCCGGCTCAGCAAATTGTGGTTTCCTCCTTGTCATCCAAAAACATGCTGCAGCTACAGAGAGCAACGCAAAGAGTACGTCTTGCACGACGTCAAGCCCATGTTCATGTCTGACACTATGTAGCACGTCGCACGGCGGTTGCGCCATTCTACTGTTCAACTCGGAGCATCGCAGGCTCACCGGGGACTCGCGACACCCTCTGGATCCTATGACGCTGTCGTTATTGGCGGAGGTAGGCCAAGTAACATATTCACCTCCATGACGTGTCTTGACCATTACTGCAGGCCCTGGTGGTTATGTTGCAGCTATCAAGGCCGCACAACTCGGGTTGAAGGTATCCGGATCAACCGTATCATTCACATACCCCTACTAACGAGTTCCAGACTGCTTGCATCGAGAAACGTGGTTCGCTTGGCGGAACATGTTTGAACGTCGGATGTATACCATCAAAGGCCATGCTCAACAACTCACATATTTACCATCAAACAAAGCACGACCTTGAAAAGCGTGGTATAGAGGGTACGCAATGTTCACCTTCATCGTGATACAAGCCATCCATTCAACAGAGCATAGTTTCTGGAGTCTCACTCAACTTGCCTCAGATGTTGAAGGCCAAGGATCAATCGGTTGTCGGGCTTACAAAGGGTATTGAGATGCTCTTCAAGCAAAACAAAGTAGACTACATCAAGGGTGCCGGTGCTTTCGTTTCTCCGACGCGTATCGCTGTACAACTTCTCGATGGTGGTGAGACGGAAATCGAGGCAAAGAATGTCATCATTGCTACAGGTTCCGAGGTTACGCCATTCCCGGGGGGCGCCATCGAGATAGACGAGAAGCAGATCGTCAGTTCGACGGGTGCACTTGAGCTCCAAGAAGTTCCAAATAAGATGGTCGTCATTGGCGGCGGTATCATTGGCTTGGAGATGGGCAGTGTTTGGAGCCGACTTGGCGCTGAGGTTACTGTTGTTGAGTTCCTGGGTGGCATCGGCGGTGTTGGCATTGACGAGGAGGTGGCGTGAGTGTACCACCGATGCCGTGGTTGGCAACGTCTGATCCGGGTTTCTACAGGAAACAATTCCAGAAGATTCTAGCGAAGCAAGGCCTCAAATTCAAGCTGAACACCAAGGTCTTATCCACCGACAAGGTTGACGGGAAAGTCATCGTCAAGACGCAATCTGCCAAGGGCGACAAGGAGGAGACTGTAAGTCATTAATAGACATTTTGAATGGGGAAAGAGTAACGTTGTCTACCTTAGATCGAAGCGGACGTTGTTTTGGTCTCTGTTGGCCGTCGTCCATACACCGAAGGTCTTAACCTCGAGGCAATTGGTGTTGAGAAGGATAACAAGGGCCGGATTGTCGTTGATGCCCAGTTCAACACTTCGGTCAAGAACATCAAGTGTATCGGTGACGTGACCTTTGGTCCCATGCTTGCTCACAAGGCTGAGGAGGAGGGTATCGCCGCTGTTGAGTATATCAAATCTGGTCACGGTCACGTCAACTACAATGGCATCCCCTCTGTTGTCTACACCCACCCCGAAGTTGCCTGGGTAGGACAAACCGAGCAAGACCTGAAGGCCGCTGGTGTTCAATATAACGTCGGAAAATTCCCCTTCGCTGCCAACTCTCGAGCCAAGACGAACCTTGACAGCGAGGGATTCGTCAAGTTCCTCTCTGAAAAGGAGACCGACAGAATTCTTGGTGTACACATTATTGGTGAGTTTTCCTTGCCACGTTTTCGCAAAGATGAGTATTTAATCAGAGTGAAGGCCCCAACGCCGGTGAGATGATCTCGGAAGCTGTCCTTGCTTTGGAGTACGGCGCAAGCTCGGAAGATATCGCTCGTACAACGCACGCTCACGTATGTTTCTGCCTTGCTTGTCACATGCGATGCGTTGACGTTTCCTATTCTTTAGCCCACACTCAGCGAGGCATTCAAGGAGGCTGCCATGTCGGCATACGGAAAGCCGATCCACTTTTAGATGAGGTTATATGTTACGACTGTTGTTTTCCTTTGCATGACCTTGCATTAATGTATTCTTCGTTCGGACATGAAGACACTCCATGCTCATTTGGTTATTCTTCCAGTTCTCGCTTGCTAGCATAGAGGTTATCAGCGACCGCAAACATACTCGGAACCATTCAGAGGTCTCTGCGTTGAGTAAATCAATCGTTTCTTTCGAGTCTGTGGTGTCAAAGTGCACATCCCTTCACCATGCGAATGGGTTCTATTTATCACCGACAGACAGGGCGACTTAACCAACGTTCAGTACTCAGTCCCGGTCCTATCACTGGAGGGACATCTTGAACCTCTTCCTTTTATTTGCTTATCCCTTGTTTTGTTGAGATCTGGCACTGCTTGCCACCCATCCATCCCTCGCACAATGTTTGCTCTAGCAGGTATACTGTCTCAGTACAGAGCATAGAAAACTTGCCCACCTCCCGCGGACGATTCACGATTCGCGTAGTCACATTATGGATAGCCGGATCGCGCGTCCTTTTTTCGTAGGGGATCTCAGCGCCTCAAACTTCACTCTCTGCCACTGGTGCCCGAGTAACTGCCATTCCTCAAATCCGTTTTTTGATGCCTCCCATGAGAGAAATTTTCGTCGATTGCAGGACATACCTAATGTGCCTGACATTTTGAACCGTGCTTTTTTGTACAAGTCTAGCCTCTCCCAACAAGGAAGACAGCGAAGCAGGAGGAATGCGACATTCAAACGCACATCCTCGTCTTCGTTGGCATTCATTATGTTTGCAATAGTACTCGGCCCGAATTAACGACACGCTGTCCTCCGTCGTCTCAACCTTTGCGTGTGTATCATCATCTGGCCGTTGGGTGGCTGGCCGGGTTTGATCTGGATGAGCTTATCATGGTACTCATACCGATGCTCCGAGGTGACAGTAACTGGAAGAACCGCGCGATTGATGACTACATATGTACCTACACGTCTTACTACATCAATTCACCCATGGGTTCCATCTGAATCTGCATGAACTGACCCACAACATATCCATGCAACCTGTGCTCCAGATCCTCGCTTCCTTGCTTCTAGTCCCGGTGGCAAACCTGCTCGAGTCTGGGGAGACGTCGTGCCCTCCATGTCGATGACCTTTTCATGCATCTCTGCATCCTACACACTCACCCCATCAGTCCCACAGATTATCCACTTGCAATCCCTCAATATAGAAACAACCCACAATTTCATTCCTGTTTGCTTTCCCACCTCTTGACCATCCTCAAGTCGCCATCGTCGAATCCATCGTCACCACCCCCAGATGTATTCGTCAGGGTGGAACGCGACTGCGAATACATAGTCAGAGCCATCGCCGGTCTCAAGTACTATTGTCGGGTCTTACTGCCTTGTCAGCATCACACAGCCACTGCTCAGAACTGCTACGCACCAGTATTCGTCGACGACATCCTCGCCAAAGGTACACAGTCGTGAGGTTTGAAGAGTGAAAAAAACGAGGTGTTTCAGTTTACTTGTGGTGCGTAAAGTTGCTGTATAAATATGTTTCCTTTTTCTCAGCATGGGTCTGTGCACGCGGGCGCCTCGGCGGCCTCGCGTCTTGGGTGCTATTCTTACACGGATCCCAGCTAGGTGGTGATCCTCCTGCGACGAGTCAACTTCGGCAAAAAGACTTCCCTTGTTGTCAATGGTAGTCTTACCCTGGGACTTGTGAGTGCTCATATACATACCTCGCCTATACGACCTGACTCACGACGAGTGTACAATCCGCATTAGACCCGCATGCGACTTACAGCCCACAAAAGACGTGTTCATACCAGAACGTTCTCGATTAAGGGACCGGGGAAATGTTCTCCACAAAATGGGAGATGAATGTATGCGCCTTGATGGAACGGCTCGCGCTCGCTGCGATAGACATCGGATAGGTGGACGTCGCAGACGTACGTACGTGTCTTGGTCGCGCCTATACACACCGCTCGTCGACGCCAGCAATGGCCTTTGGACACCTAATGACAAGTTCCCAATGTCCACTGTTTCTTTGAATCGCTCGGCGCGCGCGCTCTGCTCATTGAGGCTGCGAAGGGCGATGTCGGTAACCCAGTGGGCGTCTCTCCGACTTGGTCTCTATGCTCCAGGTGGCATAACCAGACTAGATAGACGGGTGAAGATGGTGACATCGATTGGATAGTCACCACACGGAGGTTCGAATCGACTCAACGAGTGGATCTCAAGACCAAATCTGACTTTGATTGTATTATTGTACGCTAGCGACGTCGATGTTTTCCTCATCATACCCACATTCCTCGGATGGCCGATGAGCTACACGTGAGTTTGTCACTCACTTCACGCAGTCTTGGAGTGAATGCGCATGCTTAATTCTTTGAATCAACGGACCGAACATGCGCCCGACGCCATTTAAATGTCGAATCTCACCACGCAACGTGGACATTCGGGCGACCATTGAGCGAGAAGGGACTGAGCACAGGCGGACCTGGCTCCTCACGAAGGTAAGACCAAGTACCGGATAGGCAAACCCTACCAAAGCAGTAGCCTTTAGGCCTGGACTTATCAGTTGTATCGTGTCCGTGGAAAGTCCTGTCTCCAATAACCCAAGTTACAGTTATATACAAGATACGACGTGTTATTGGATCAGCAAGTTACGAAAATGTTCTTGGAAATGTCTTTCGAGATCCTACGTCCCATCATAAGCGGCCTTATTGAGCAAATTCACAGTCGAGGCAAGACACACCTCTTTGGAATCGAAGATTTGCTGGCATTGGTCCCTCCATTGTGGACGCCACATACACGGAAACAACGCAGGTTCATCAAAGCTAACGTCCGATGACTGAGGCATCGTATCATCCGACAAAATTATGATATCATTTGGGTCCATACTTTCAGAGCTTTCGAGAATCGGTGGAGCGGGTGCTGAGTGTGAAGTTTCCTGGGTACTACTATCGGCCATCTTCACCAGCCGTGACAACGTTGACCTGAGGGATGCCCTCTCCTTCTTGAGCGCAAAGATCTTGCAATATAGTTTCTTTCGCTTGACAACACTACGTTGTTGGGCCCGTTCGAATTTCCCGAGACCGACTTTAAGGGACCTGTTTTCCGCGTCGAGGCGACCACAAAGATCCCTGAACTCGGGTGCTTGTGCGGCTCGTACGCGAATTTCATCGTTGGTCCGTCTGTCCTTTTCTTCCAGGAGCCCCGTTAACCCTCGCCAACGATCTACGTCAGCTTGTAGAGCCTTGATGCGCCCCTTCAAGATGCCAGTGAGTGCGCGCTGATACAAACTGGCCAATCAAGAAAAAAATACCTCGAAGAATGCCTTGATCGTTGCGACACCTTCTTGCGCCTGTCCTTCAGCTATCTTCACCTTATTCTCAAGCTCCATGTTCTCTTCGCGAACGGAACCGACGAAACCGGATGCCTGCGTGTATTGTTCACGGAAAAAGTCTCTATCCTTCTCCGCAGAGATTTTAGCAGCTGTCATGGCTTCGACTTTGACCGTAAGTTCGTCAACAGAACGTAACAAGGCTTCTTGCTTCTCCTGCAGCGTCGCGCGCTCGGTCTCCCATCCGGCCCTTGCCTCGACCCACGAAGCCCTTTCCGTCTCCCACTTTACCCGGTCCTGGTCATACTCCCCGCGGATTTTGGTGAGTGCGTCCAACTCTTCCGATCGTAACGTTATGCCCTTTAGCATAGCATCACGCTCCTTCGTCCAAGCGTCACGTTCAGCTTCCAATTCCGACAACTTGACCTTGACTTCTTCGGCTCGTACCACTGCGTCCGATAACTCAGCCACGCGCGCCGAGAGACTAGCCTTTTCATCGGACATCTCCTTGCGCTGCGTCTGCCACTCTAAGAAATCGTTTTCCCACTTGGATCGTTCTTCGGTCCATTGAGCACGCTCCGCCTCCCAAGCAGCAAGGACAGGGCCTGTCGGTTCCGAAGATTGTCGGATTTCATCGAGTTCCACCTTCAAGCCTTGCAGGTTTTTGCGCTCATCAGCCAACTCGCGCTCGAGGCGCTGGATCTCTTCTGACTTGACGTTAAGCAATGACAGAGCTTCGCCAAGTTTCCGCTTTGGCGAGTCGGTCTGAACCAGTATGTGGGCATGAATGCGGATCCAAAATGGGGTAGCAATTGACGCACCAAATCTTGGGGAATTGGGCGAGGTTGACTGGCCGGCAAAGGTTCGATGTCCATGTCTTCGTGTGGTTGTTCTTGGCTGGCCTGGACGATGACACTAGCTTGTTGGAGGTCTACAGAGGGTTCGCCATGATCAACATCCTCAATTTGTTCTTTGGACGGAGAGTTCTGAATCACACGTCAATCACGCCGAACAACACTTTCACGGAATATAAATCACCTCGGGGGACCTGGGGGGTGGTATTTGTGCATCCATAATTTCAGATTCCTTCACGGGAGGCGACGGGTAAGCGCCCATCGCCTCTTGCGTGTTTTCCTCCTCTTCTTGCCGGAGCTCGATCCGAAAACGCTCCCACCTTTCTTTGCTCAGCGGCTTCGCCTCACTGTGCTCTGGCGTATCCAAAGTCATACTATCCACACCTCCATTCAAATCCACCACTTCCTCCCATCGTATATCCATAGTGTCCTCGGTCCTGCGAATGGACGAGATGGGCGATCCTTTTGGTGGTGAAGAAATCGTCCCATTGACAATATCGTCAACGGCCTTCAATCGTTTTGCCTTCTTTTTCTTCTGCCGCTCTGCCTCCCGCGCAAGCTGAGCTTGGTCGAAAAGCTCCTTCCCCCTCTTCTTCAACTCTGAGTCGGTTATTCCCATCTGTGTTAGTCTTTTCCTGCGTTCACCGTCTCCCTCCACTTCGGACAGACTTTGAAGTTGATCTTCAACCTCTCTCTGCTTTCCTTTATCCACACGCTTCGGAGACGTAAAACTCTCGATTGAGCTTGGAGGTGCTTCAGAATCGGTAACATGCGAGCGTGCATTGATCGTCGAACGGAATGTATTTGGGGAGATATGTGGCACAGGCTTGAATGTCTGCCTTATTGGTGGACGGTTTCTGTACGGCGGGAGTCTTTGGGGTGGTGGAAGAAGTTCCTGAGGTGAAGCAGATGATGCTACGGCAGAGGCGGCGATGACAGCGATAGTAGGGAGATCGATCGGCTTACGCGGGGATTGGTCGCGTGCAGGTGGTGGCTGGGGCGAAGAAGGGGGCTTGAGGGGCGACTGTGATTGGCTTTGGGTATTTCCTGATGATTGGGTCTCAGGGACCACGAATCCATTAGGCGTACCCGGTTTTGAATGTTTCGATTTAGACTTTGATGGGGGTGGACTAAGCGGACGAGGTGGGTCAAAGGTGTCGGGGTCGTCAAAGGTGTTATGCGTGTCGTTATAGTTGAAGTGAGTACCATCTGGCAGATGTTCGGGTATGTCAGCCGGAGAAGGAGCTGCGTCGGACTGTGATGCATCTGCCATCATTCGATCGAACAGCTGAAGTCGTGCCCTAGCCCCTGGAGAAAGGTCAGGACTGCGTAGACGTGCACTCGGGATGACTTGGGGTATGGATATATGCGGGGACGGGGAGATTAAAGTAGGGTTCTCGATCGTATTCCGCCTTGATAAAATGGGACTGCCAAAGAAAGAGGCCACATTGCCAGGGTGACGTTCAGATTTTTCTATGGGAACGGGTTCTTCATCAGATTCGTCCTCCCGAGGTTTGGTGGGTTTGGTACGTGAAGGTATAGGTTTGCTAGACGAGTCAGACTCTTTCAACGCCTCCCGGCGCTTTGCACCTCGAGGAGGTCCGATTTTAATACGGGAAACTGCTAGTTCCACCTCTTTCTCAGATAGGTCACCGTTTCGTTCCGAGGATGATTTGCGCTTTGACGTCGATTTTTTCTTGGATTTAGATGGCCGAAGTTCCTCGTCCTGAGATACAGCCGATAGGACGTCGGCGTCGGCGACACGCTCCTTGTATCGAGAAACGGCCTTGGTCTTCGTCTTGGAATGAGGCAATCCTGACTCCTCCCGCAAGTCAGACGCTCTCGAGCTGACAGCAGTGCCTTTTGGACGCGCATCCGAGCCACGCTCAGACTTGCCCTTGGCCATGGGTAACTCGTCGTCATCTTCATCCAACGAAGCGCCATCGCTATTCAGAGGCACCTTGTTCTGCAGCGCGACTTTGGCGGAGGATCCAGGTCCAAGCAAAACGTCCTCGTCCTCGTCATAAGAAATTGGCGACAACTGTACCTGCAACGTCGTTTTCCGCTTCTTGTGTGGTCTGGATAACTCGCTTTGCTCGTCAGCCTCCACCGCACCATTCGTCGTCGTCGCAGGGGTCTCAGATTGTAGTTTGCGTTTGGGAGCGGATTTCCTCGGTGGTGGGGAGAGGTGTTGTTCGGTCGAGTCTAGACGCGACGACGCTGCTTCCGACGTCGAAGGACGCGTCTTCTTCCCCGACGTAACAACACTAGCACGTTTAGACGAACCAGACGCTCGCGACGTCGTACTCCTACGACCTACATCCCCCGCACAAATGTCAAGACCCAAAAGTCATAGTCATCGTCAGCGCTCAGCGTTCAGTCAAAATTCCAAGCCGCGCCAAACCCAAACGGCCCAGATGTCAACAAAAAAAACCCCACTCACCGCGTTTCTTTTCCAACGCAATTGTCTTCTTTGCCTTCCACTCGGCCACCAATTTATCAGTACAGTCATGTTTCGCGACCCAAGACTGCGCCCACGGTTTCTCAGTGGCCGGGTCGATCCCAACCCATTTAACCCTATACTTCTTGCCGCGCTCTGCAGTGATCTCCTGGACATCCCAAAGCACCTCATCATCGTCCGACCGGGGAATGAATTGAGTTTCGCGTTCTGACACAATGTCGTTGGGACCGGGTTCGTCGCTGGAGGGCATACTTCCGAGGAAATGTAGCGAGTGTCCAGGCAATATTGTGGACGGGGCAAGGCTGTGTTTGCTTACATAATTATCTAAGCCACTAGTAGAGTCCGGCTGCGGCACGGTGGAGTAACATCACGATACGGATGGAACTGCAAATGTAGGTAGTCGACTAGGAACTGAATGAACGTAGAGTAGTAAACGAGTGAGTATGAGTTTGATATTATGTGTACTCTACTGGCAGGGAGGTTGCGAAGTGGATGCCTTGTGCTGGTTTTTAGAATACACTACCTCTGCGAACGGATGGATCTTGGGTTGGGGCCTAACCCCAAGTTTCTCCCATGAGACAACGGTGACGTGCTTACGAGGACCTCAGCTTATGCGTCAAGATCATCCGTAGAATCAACCGTCTCCTCGTCCTCTTGGGCGGCATCCGATCGAGTGGATCTCTCTTTCTGATATTCATGGCCAACGAAATCCATGACGCTACAATGTCATGGCGAATCAATAACTTACTCTGAACTCGTGCTATCATAGTGAACTTACTAAATAGTGCCGTCTGCACAGCCCACGACAACTTCTTCGTGGCTCAATTGCATCGACATTGGGTTTTTCTCAGGCGTTGCGAGACCCGCGAACTTGCTGGGTAAAGCGCCCAACAGTCCCTTTATCGAGGCCGTGTTCGCAGAATCTCTGATATGAGCGAGCTTTGCCCATGCTCCGGAAAGGGGTATGATATTCGTATCAATGTCCACGCCTGGCTCTGGGCTTGAAATCGAACGATTGAGGTGATCCAATGTGAATTCGTCATTGCTACCTGCACCCTTCCCATTGTCTTTTTCGAGAGGCTCGAACTCGGGGAAGATGTTTTCCTTGTCTTCATGGGTTGACATCAAAACCTACGCAGAAATTAGAAAATCAATCGATCCAAAAAGTCAGCGCCACCCACCCTTCGATCAGCTCCCGCCCTGGAACTGAATCTGGTTGCAGTGACTACTCTCCTCTTCCTTGGGTCGACCGCGCCGACAGCAACGTCTGGTGTTTCCACCATCGCAACAAGTTTCGGCGGAGCCGTCAAGATCGCAGCACGTCCAAACCTAATAGCAAATCCCTGCGCACCGATAGCTCCACTACTCATTGGGGATAACGGAGTCCCTGAGCGGGGTAAGGGGGAGAGCATTGACGATAGAGGCGTGCCAGTTGTGGCAAGGGAAAGACGACTCCTCGGAGCACTCGTGGAATTGACAGAAATTCCAAGACTCGACTGTCGACGCTGAGGAGTAACAAGCGACGTCGACCTCGAGAGCGAGGGAAGTACACGAGAACGCGGGTCAGTAGTGCTCCGTGCGAGATTGGATGGTGGTGGTGGGGAAGACAACCGCGCGCTACTGCTGGTAGGGGATGTTATGCCGCCTTCGGTTGTCGAAGGCTTCTCCTCGTCTTCGTTCCATTGCAAGTGGAGAATAACCGATTTCGTGGCGCACTAGGTATATTATTTGAGAGGGAAAAGTATATGACCAAATAAATGCCTACCGTCATTTGTGTACCTTTGGCTGCGAACCATTGAAGCATATTGTTCGGCGCTGCACCAACATTATGCAACCGAGCGTTCAGAACAGGATCAGCCCCTCCCAACTCAGAGAGTTTGAACTGGGAGATCATCTCTCTTCGCTCTACGATATATAAATCAGCCAGCTTCAGTTAGGGACGCCAAAATAAAAGCTCAACTGATCGAGAACACCCTAACAATACCATCGATAGTCACGCTGACTACTCTCTCGCCTTCATCCGTGGCACCAGAGGATCCAACAATCTGCACACCGATATTGACAGTCGTTTGTTGTCCAAAGCGCACGATCTTTGTTCCTGCCCGCCAATCCCAACAAACTAAGGCCTTATCCGCTCCAGCGCTGACGAGGTTACGCGAAGAGAGAGCAACAGCACGGATTCCGTTCAAGTGACCGGCCAGCTGTTGTAATGGTGTGAAAGTGACCGAGGAGAACAAGTGGACGCGTCTTTAACAGCGCTTTCAGTGTCTGTTCATCATACGAGCACAACAACCTACCCGACGTCATGGAAACCAACAACAAATACCTCTGGGTGCAAGGCTGAGCAAAGGAGTCGAAAAAACTATAAGTGTAAACCTTACCCTCCTCTGCCAAGAAATCCACACAACTAACTGGCTTCTTCACTTGTAGGCATTTCTTCATCTCGCCGGTTTCTATGTCCCAGAAACGGATGGTTTCGTCATAAGATCCCGAGATGAGTCGTTTGCCTGAAACATGGCGCTTGGAATGAAACGAATATACGTTTTTGACGAGAATAGTACACACACCTCTTAAGAGCAGCGTTGTGCAAAAGTTGGTATGTCCATTCAAAAACCTGATGCTCTGCGGTATGGCATTCGCAAAATTGGATTCGCGGTGGTGCAGTGAACGATATAAAGAGAACCTAATGCGACATAGCAGATGGTTAGAGGTTGACAGGTTTACCTCACCTTTAGAAAAGGACCGAGAGAACGAGGGATCGAATGTACATACCATCCTTCAGGTGTATCAGGTGCTCTGATTGGCACGGGATCATTTGCTGTCAACCGTAAACAGTGCCACCGCCACAACGCAGGATGTCTAGTCGTTGCGAACCATTTCTTCGACACCTAGACACGGCGTTCATGTCAGTTCTCCCATGGATCTCCACCCAAGAATATAACAGTGCAGCTCGACGCAAGTCGGATTCGTCCCACCAGACTAGAATGTTTGGAATCACGACTCACCAAACCAGCCTTGACGACCTCCTTCACGCTCAATTCTCTAAGGATCCGTAGCGCTAACTCCGGCGCTAGCGTACCCACAATGTCGAATGTTGACCTGAGATATTTCTCCAAGAGGAGGATTTGCAGGGGGATATCTCCCGGTAATAGGGCTACAGGAAATAGCAGAAGTACGAATGAGGGTCAACGACAAGGAAAGGCAACGTTCAGATGCGCAGGGATATGCATTTATCGTGACGCAACAGTTCAGAGGATAACTCATCAGTACGACATGGTGGAAAATATGCTTGAACGAGATCCACCCACAATCTAAAATTAAACCGATTCTGTGGTGGCACCCGGTGCAGTGGTCAGCATGGTGATGAAGGATAGAGGGATAAAAATGAGGCATCAACAAATTACTCGGCTCATTGCCGTAGCCCAGAGACGCATATATATACGCCAATGCGGAACGAAAGAGACTGAGGTACTCACAACTTCATCCTCGCCTCCCTCTTCAAACCCCTAACAGCCCTTTTCACTTCCTTTTCATCAAACCCACCCCTTCCATCACCCCTCAAGGCACTCGCCAATCCTACTCCTTCGTCCTCATTCAGATGTTCTGCGTACCCACTCCAGTATCCCTTTGCTTTCCGACCTCCACATACGCAAATCTCATCGGCATCGACTGGGACTTGAGATGGATTGTTCGAATGTATTTGCCTCTTAAGGATAGACAATTCAGCTTGGAGTGCATATGCTTGGGCTGCACTGCTTGCTTGCGCACGCTCGAGAAGACGCTTGTAAGATGTGAGGCGAGTAAGATGAATCTTCCGAAGATTGTTTATGGTCCCTTCGAACTATGTTGGGTATTGTGAGTGAACAGATACAAGACAGTGCATATTAGACACCAGTGAAACAGTGAAATAAATGATGGCGGAATGCTGCATGTGTGGGGGGACAATGCCCCTCGATAGGTACCTCACAGGTCAAACGCAAGGAACGGAACAATGAAGAACAAATATCCTTATCGAAACACCATACAACACGAAAAGTAGTGCCGACAAGGGGAAGCTGAACGCGAACTTACTTCCTCGTCCCCAGTTTCCTCGCCAATATCGGTGATCATTTCTAGCGTAATGTCATCCGCGTCCCGGTCGTCCCAAGGGTGACCTTCATTCGCATTCACCAAGGTCGAAGCTCCATTCACTTGACTGAGCGGACCGGATCCATTAACGACACTTGCAGGGCCGTTCAGACTCATGGTCCGCGCTAGCAGTGATTCAGACAGAAGAGCCACGGACTCATGTCTAACTCCACCGACGACAGAAGCGGTAGAGCCTTTACGTTGTCCTTTTTCTACAGGAAGTAGATGGGGTTTCGATGGCGTCAATTGCGCTTGAGGCGACCTCTCCGGGGTTTTGGTAATTTTGGGAGACTTGGCAGGGGTAGCTTGTCCTGGGGATTTTCCGGGCGTTCCGTGGGCAGGAGACTTCCCTGGTGTCGTTTGCGCCGGGGACTTTGCCGGCGTCCCTTGAACGTTGGCCCGCGCGGGCGTAGCCTGCTTAACATTAAAGGGAACACCACTGGCAACGCTCGTGCTCATAGCGCGGACACGGGAAGAGGTATTACCTCCGCCCATTGAGAGTGACTTGTGCATTCTTTTAGCAGAACTTGAGAGAGCAAGGTCAATGGGGGGAGAGAACGCGGAGGGACCGGTTGAAAGAGAATTTGAGTAGGACTGAGGACTCGAAGGCGCGTGTGTTTGAGTCTTCCGTGAGGGAGTTGGAGCTTCCGACATGACCCTCGTACGCGAAGGCGTGGCCTGCACGCCCCCCGACCTTTGACTCATTGACACAGAGGACAAGGAATGCGGAAACGCGCTTGGAGGTCCGATCAATGAAGTGCGGCGACCTTTTACAGGCGAGGGTGAAGTGAGGTCAGCGCGCTTTGTCACAGGAATTGGAAGCCGGCGGCTCGATTGTGAAGCCGCGCTTGACGTAGATATACTAGTCCGCTTCGAGAGGGCGGCGAGCGGCGGGACGGGGGTCGCGTTTGGCGAGCGAACATTGCTAGTCGCGGAAACAGTGGAGGTAGTGAGTGTCGTCGAGGTGGGCGATGACGACGGCTTCACGGTCGTGCATCCGCTGATGTTGCTCGCGTTGGACATTGCCCGCGGTTTTGCGACGCTCAGCAAAGAGCGCTTGGACGACGTCGACCGCGAGATTGGGAGCCGCGTGCGCGCGGAAGCTTCAGATGGTGTAGGCATGGTTGAAGGCGCCGGTCAACAGCAGGGTCAAAGTATGGATGAGGGGGGATGTGAATGGGTATCTTGGGGGTATCTGGTGATGTGTTCGTCGCTGTCACGAACGGCGGCGATGGTTGGGATGATGGGACCCTGCAGAGTTCCCACACCCGCAAACGGCACATGTACAAAGATTTGTACAGGCGGGTGGCGTTCATTGCTTGTTCTACGATTAACAACGCGCGGTAGGATAAAGAGTGGCTTTCTCAGCTTGATTGCCCTTGAATTCCCCTTGACTTATCGCGTGGTGAAACAAATCCTCGGGTTCCTTGCAGATACTGGCATGAGTCGCTATGCCAGCAGCCCACGCTGTCCTCCCCACGTCAAATGTTTCGATGCAGGTACGTTTCAACTCACCCGAGAGCAATCACACACTGGTCGGACCGTTAGATCTTCAGAGCCCACGACGTGTCTCGGGTGGTAGCACTTAGTAGTTATCCGAGATTTCTCCATCTTGTCAATATGGCGTCCGAGCACACAAGTCAGCCGCGCTGCAGTGCGAACTACCCGGATTTACAATAGCACAACTCCTCTGAGAGGTGCATGATTCCGCAAAGCCCCAGTTTCATCGCACGACTCGCTTACGAGGAGCACGCCGTCGAGGAAAATCAACTACTGTACAAGCGTTCGATGACAAATGCTACATTGACATAAACGAAGAGTCCGAGATCATCCAATATGACAAGTCCACATGTTCAAAAGTTAACGTATTGTCTATTCACTCGCAAACAGACCTGGAAATAGTCCCTAACTTGGGGCCTGGATGAGTCAAGCATATCCATAACACTCTACGTGCAATGTCACGCTAGGGCCGCCGTTCAGTGGGCTAGATGGGCTCGACCAAGGAAGTCGAAGCGCCTTGCGGACCACCTTTGCTACGGCATTGGGGCCGCAGACTTGAAGAGAAAGAAAGAGAGATGATGATCAGCCTGCAAAGCCGGGCAAAGAATCAGAGCACTTACCACTGACAGATACCTTACCGCTAGCCGCATTGATTTCTTCGTTAAGGATGCGCTCCAAGTTCGGTCGGCCGCTGGTGATCTTCAGCCAAGGCGCAGTGAATATAGCCTCTTCCGGTTTATCAAATGGATTTGGTGGATTCTCGGAGGAATTTCGACCTTCCAACAGGTTCGACTCGGATTCGGTTGCCTGGAAGTGCGTGCGGCGCCCCGGAGCGAAGGAGGATAGATAGGGATGACTCTTTGTCAAGAAAACTCGAATGTCCACCTTCAGCTCTGGAGGTGCGAATCTGATTGCTTTGACGAGCGATTCCGAAACCCAGTTCAAGAAGTCTGATTAAACAGTGAGCCAGCATTCGTCATGCTCAAATGTTTGAATGTAGTCACCAGCGTCACGGATCGACCAGATAAATACAACTCGGCGGCAGCAGCTTGATCCGTTTCTCACTGATCTACACAACCGGTTCCTTTCGTTTTGTGACATATTCAACGCATAGGGCGAATCACTTACTCGATAATATTCAGTAATGCTGGTAATGCATATGTGATTCCTGTCCCTCCTGAAATGACAATCAGGCAGTGAAGACCCTTGACTATGTGGAGAACATACCCACAATAAGCAACGAGGTGTCATAACAACCTAGGTTCAGACCCTCTCCGTACGGTCCATCGATGTATACCTTCACTCTCTCCCCTCGTGCTGCGACGTTCTTCAGACGCCGTGTAAACCCGTTCTTAACTCCGATAAAGAAGACAAGTTCCTTTCCATAGGAGGTCTCTTCCGCTATTTTTGAATCCGGAGCGAAGAGAACAGAATCGACACTTGCAATGCTGAACGGGTGTGCCTCGAAAGGAAGCAGTGAAACGGACGGCATGACAAGGTAGGCGAACTGTCCCGGCGACCAGCGAAAATTATTTGGTCGACGAAATCTCACCCGCACGATACTATCGGACAGCAATTCTGTGGTCGCATCCAGAAAACCTGGTTTCGGACCAGAACGAAAATACGCGATGTTGAAATACACCAACCGGCTAATGCGTATTAGACGGTCAGCCGCCCAGATGATAAAGGAGGGCCAGATGTAGTACGTGAAGCTTATTCCGCTGGAATAACCAAGTTAGCAAAGTCCTGCAGTAGATTGGGCCGTGGAGACATGAGACATGCCTGAAATCCTTGATGTGAATGATCGTTGCCAACATAATTACTCTAAGCAGATTGGTTAATTTCTCTTTCTTTGGATACAGCATACCACTTACATGACAGCAACCATGTGAAGATAAAAGAACAGCTCATAAGCCCTCTCCCGCACAGGACGGAAGGAGACGACTGCAAGGCCCACAAACACCGCTCCGGCGACAATACCAAACAGTTTGGACTCATCCGAAGCACGCCCATAGCTTGGGATGGATGTAGATTTGATTCATGCGAGCTACGAATGCCACTTACAACGAGAAATTATCTCCTCCTCCGAGAGCATGAATTCCGATGAATATTAAACAAGCTCTGGTCGCAAGTCTGTGTACGAAGTTTAGCTATGTGGTTGTTAGTCTCAGTTGAATGAAGGACTCGATCTACATTACCCTGTCGGCGCTTATGTGAGTGATGACTAGAAAGTGGTCAGATCAGCATTGGACTCCTGAGGACAATGGGATCAAAAGACTCACGAGATACGAGGTTGTTTTTAGTGCCAAGGATCGTGATAAAGGGGAATTGGCTAGCAGCCAGCAAACCCGCACGACTGCACCAGTTCAGCGGTTCACCATCTGGGTCAGAGTCTAAAAAAACGGCGTAAGCGTTCACTCAGCCGACCAAACGATTAGCAAAATACTGATGATAAAAGTCCACACGATCAGCAAAGCCACATATGCGACCGTAGCGAACACCTCTGCCAGATTAAACATATAGGAGCGAAAGCCAATCGTCGTCCGGAACACGAGTACTCGATAGACATTGACGACTGCAAGTGGTAGGCTGAAAACGGAAGATCCTCGCCGTGAGGACTGCACCGATTCTTCGTCCCGAATAGAGTGTCGACGGCTGTTAAATTTAGTATGAAAAAATGCGCCCCATTGGAAACACCCCACGACGAGCAAGACGAGGACGATGGCAAGGTATGGCCCCGTAGGGTAGAGGACGATTCCTTGGATGCCAGCGCCTGTCGTTACTGTGCTGGTATCGTTGTGGCCCATGTTCAGGTTGGTATGGTGCTGCGCACACAAGCCACAAGGGTATTATGGGATGAATTTCTGTTGCGTTTGGCAATACATACAGAGGCGTGTATCTCAAAATGAGGTTGACCTAGCACGACTCTAGCCAATTGGGTGTGGGGCTATTTGTCATGCTGCTACCACGGTGGGACAACGTTCCTTGCTACGGAGTTATTATTGGTCACCACCGTGGTAGGCACATAGTGATATCGTACTTTGCATGTCAATGCTGTCGAGAGAAAACCCGCTCGTACAGAGAATGTGTGGCATTGATACTCCAGGTCTCACACTGCCAGTGAGCGAGCTCGTGATATAGATAACTTGAAGGGTCACCCGAGTCATCTGATAGCGTGTCTCAACTTTGTGTGATTGAGGCAGTGTGCCTGTTGAAATGTACACTGCCCCTGAGAATGCTCCAGAGCCTGTATCACTGCGCACGGCGCCGTGCAGTACTGTTCCACACCATGGGTTTCCGGGACGAGCCGTGTCGCGCAACAAGGAATCGCGTCTTGGGGGGTTACAATGGTAATACGGTGACGCGATGCTTCTGTTTGGCTCAGAATCCTCCCAGCTAGACCTCCCAGCTTCCATTCGTCAGGGAAGCGTTTCCGCGATTTGCTTACAATGTTTCTCCCATGCAAAAGCAGTCTAACGTTTTGAATCCGTAGCCCAAATTCTGAACACGGAATAATGAGCGTTTCTACTCAAAGAAACACGGCGCCTACTGTCGCTTAGGTCAAAGTTTCCGCCACATCCAATTCCGAACGCTTGGCCTCATGAGAAGCGCAGAAAAAGTGCATGCAGGAGCGGTCAAACTATAACCTTACCTACCACTAGTGTGTCTTTGCTAATCCTCCGGTTCCGTTAACGCGAATTGAAACTGACTTTAGAAGAATGAAAAAGTTTGCAAAAGAATGCCATGCGTAGCGAAGAACCAACTAAACCAGTATAGCGTAGATTCTAGAGTAAAGGCTTGGCCGCGGGTGAGAAATGGGATTACAAAAAAAGGGTGAGTGTGAAACTTTAAGACAAGGCAGGATAATCATGAGCATACAACGGAGGAGGGCCTACAATCTGGTTCATTCCCCATGGGGAGGTTCCCTGCAGTGACTATTGACGATGGGAAGTGTTTACTGCAAAATGAGGAAAAAACAAGCACCACCATGCTACGGCCACTCTATGTCCACCTCGTTCTGGTGTTCAAATCGTGATCAGGTTCGGTAGATGTAAATTGCGATGTTTACGACCGTATCGGTGAAAAGAAGTCGACGTTCGGCTTTGCAAGACAAACCCCCCAATCGCTCGACTTTCATGACATACGCCGTGTTTCGTTCAACTCTTCAGCATGGCATCGATGAGCTCAGATGAGCCCAATCCCAAAGTCGAGCGAACCTTTTGAATTCAACCGTCCTTGATTAGATTCTACCATGTATAGAACTGGCGTACCCGCGATGCACGTGCGCGTGAACCCTGGTTTTATTTATTTATTTACGCGCTTGTCAGCAGATTGTGCGGATCATATCAAACGCTCGCGGCAAAAGCTGATGGGCCTGACGAGTACGTACCACCAACGCTGCGGTTGACTGGGGTCTGGATCATCCGCCACTACGGGTAACTTGTCGTGCAAAGCCTCGTGGCCGACTCTTAACGTCGCCAGCGTGATGACACCGGACTTTGTGCCGTATCTCCGAGGTCACATCTGTCGTTCACATGTGACGGATATTTCTCGTCGGGTTTTGACACGAGCTTACTTTACTTCCGACGATAAATCGCAGTCAATTGAGTGGTACCGCTTGTATAACAACGTTGTGAGCAAGCGAGAACTTGAATACAGGTACATGTCGCGATAAGACATCGGTATGGGGTCGTCAGGAAAAAAGGTACGGATCCTCGGACTATTAGTACAATAGATGGAGTTCAACAAGGTTCGTATAGATGGTCGTTAGGCTACGCCTGTCCTGCAGACACGAGCTGATGGTACATCATCCCTACACAACTAGAAAAGTGAAACACAAGTTCCGGTGTCGTGGAAGACCCGCCAATATCCTGGTAACAGATGAGCAAGAGAGAACCACAACTGTGAGCCACATCAGTAAGCATGTACGAGAGCAGTTTGATCTCAGATGGCTTACGCTGTAGAGCTGACACGATTTCTGGTCCGCCTTGGCGCTCTGAAGCATCATGAATCTCATCCCCACAATACCAGCATATGCGACAAACGCCGCACTGCATACCACGTCAACCTTCCACAAACACGTCAAGCAAATAGACCACAGCGGCAACCCAACCATAACCGACGCTCGGGCCAGAGAGGGGAATACGATGGGTAGTGTTTTTCTCCCTATCAACCGATCGCCCTCTTCGTCTTTAAAGTCCTGGCAATGTAGAGTCGTAGAAAATATCACCATACTCATAACCACAGCAATCAGCGCAACTGGCTCAATGGTGGATCTGTCGCATCCTGTAGATCAATGGTGAATGATGGGGAAACGGGCAGCGAGTAACACCTACCAGCGACGAGAGTTCCACCTAGTTCGAACAATGAATAGCCTATCGCAGTCATAACGTTCTTAGAGAGCCAGTGTTCATGTCCCTTGAGTTCATTGTACCAAAGGATCATCGATGCAGTGATGAAGCTGACGGTGAACAAGTAGGTGCTATATGAAGCAGAAAGCCACAAGCATGCCGGAGTTAGGAGCCAGCGAAAGATTTTAGCGTCCCGGACGCTAATGAGACCGGCAGGAATTGGACGCCAGGATTTATTCTTTCCGTCTTCTTCTGGGTCGACCAGCTGGTTCGCGGCTTCGAACTGTAAAAGATGCAACCAAATCCAAAATATTACACCGGGAAGCTGCCTGATGTCGCAGAGTGGAGCGGCAGTGGCAGCGAAGAATGTCTAAAAAACATCGTCAAGACGAATGAGCACGAGCATGGCAAGGTGCTGACCGTCGGGATGAGGACCGTGAGGAAATCGGTCTTCATATACAGGTAAAGGACGCGAGCACAGTACTCAACGCACTTCCAGTATACGAATCCAGTCATGACGAGGTCGTGAAGTCGTAGAGGGGGGGCTCCTTGCAGAACCAAAATCCTGAATTACAGGGTGATTTAATAGATCATCGGTGTCGGGGATTCTAATTATGGCCAAAAGGATCGAAGGAGGGTGCAAACATCTTGACAGGGTGTGAGCATTTCACAACCGAGTTGTTCGGGAAAGAAACAAGTTTTGGAATGACATACGACATACATTTAGCACTACTCCGCGACGTATCAATCACGTTGCGCCACCTTCGGAACCAACTTGAAGGGCCATGTCTATCTGCTGTGTTTGTCTACATTAGTTCCGGCAATACTTTGACACTGACTGTCAGGGTCCCACAATGAGAACAATCGCACCAAGCCTGGTGATGCAGAAGATAAATGGAGAACAAATGCTGCGCAAATGAGGGGCAGATATGATGATTGAGAGAACCTGTTTGGCATGTCAGATGTTGTTTCCCAGCTAGTATCAGATGTACGGTACGGCACCCGGTGTGGCGGCGGTGGATTACAGACGAATATCCGAAGCAGGTCCCACCGCATAATGGTTTTGGTAGAAGGCTTCACGTGTTAGCATAGTCTGTTTACCGTCTCCTGTGCCTCTCTTACCATTCGCGGATGCTGGTTCTGGAGACAACAGCGAGCCACGAACGCCCCTGATTTGGGTTCCTCTCAAATCCGTCGGAAGATCCCATCGGAGGGCATAACACGACGAGTAACCTTATGGCTCCATATCTTCCCTAAGACGATCTATCTGGGTCTGCATACTGTACAACTGCGAAACCAACACTGCATGTCTGTCCTCAAGCCGAGAGACGGCCTCATCATCCCAATCCCCTCCCTCATCTCGATATTCCTGCGCTCGATAAACCCCAGACGGCGAAGACGACGGCAGATTCAGAAACCGGGTAGTGTGAGAAACGGTGGTTGTCGGTGTGGTGCTTCTACGACTCAGCATTGACATTGCTGATCCGGGGCGCGGGCTTGGGCTTGGACTCGGGGGCCCCTCCGATCCCGATTCTGTCGCCTCGGACTCCCATGCAGCAAGAACAGGTGGGAAGTCGCTAGATGTTTGCTCGTTCTCGGTTAGAACGGACGGTGGTCCAAATCTAAGCTCTTTCTTGACATTGATCGTTCGGCTGTGCTTGATGGAATCAAGGATTCTAGGCTTTCGGCCACTGGCGAGCACCTTTTTTCGTGCGCTCATGCCGATACAGTCCACAAGCTGCCTCATCGCCTCACGATCGGAAACCGCGCGACGCATTAGTGTGCGACCGGTAGTACTCGTCCGTGGGAGAGTGTGATAGAGAGTCACATTGTGCCGACGAACGGGAGTCGTGAATGCGTTCAGGTGGTCAGACGGCACCTCACTTTGTCCATGCGGCGGACAAGGGCTGGACTGGACGGGAAGCAGAGACCGAGAAGTTTTCAGGACCTCTGGCACTCTCTGACCCATCCTTCCATCCGACAGCAGAAATGCATCTCTTGGTGGTCCCCAAGAAAACCCAATGAAGGAAGCCTCAGCTCTGGGAGATCCAGATTCAGGAGTGGCGCGAGGGGTCGAGCGTAAAATGGACCAGCCTGGAGACGTGTTCACGGATGACTGAAACAGTGCAGAAAAATGGAATGGCTGTGAAACACTTTCATCTTGGGACTCGGCTGGTGCACAACAAGTTGCATCCATAGCGGTCGTAGTGTAGGTGAAGTGTGGCACATAAAGCGCTGGTGGGGCATCATCTAGGAACCTGCTGTTACTAAGGTAAATCAAATATCAAATGGATACGTATTACCCGTTCCAACGCTTGCCCAGTGCGTGAACTTGAAGAACGGATGCTCAGTGATTTCCAGCACACTATGACGACCGAGCCTACGTTCACGAGAGGTCAAAAACCTTTTAGATGTTAGACATGTCGTCAAAATATCTACGAGAAGCTTACCGCTGTAACAGATCTCGACAGGATTCCGAAATAGAGATGGATCTGTTGAACCCTAGGCTAGTCTAGTAGTGTATGAGATCGTAGCAATAGTAACGAATGGAAATGAGCAGACCTCGTGGTCCATAATCCTAAGGTATGTTGTTCTAATATCGTTAGCAAAGAACGGCGTTATACCATATACTAGCTCGTAAAGCATGACTCCAAGGCTCCACCAATCTGTCTCCAGACCACATGTACTAGCCGGCTGCTCAGAGCCAGGAGACTGACCAGAGAGTTCGAGCGCAAGTAGAGCATCCTCATGTGCTTGCAGGATTTCGGGGGAAATATAGTCACACGTGCCGCAAGGGACCAGTGAATGACATTGCGGAATGTTCTGGCTTCCATCCGGATCTGGGGGGGACAGGGGTGCCGCAGAACCAAAATCTATCAAACGTAGATGAAGGCTTGAAGTCAGGACAAAGTTATGGGGTTTGATGTCTCTGTGTTGTCGCGGTTCAAGTACTGTCCAGCAAATTCAAACTAAGGCCTACCGGTGTGCAAATCCCTGAGAGTGACACCAATGAATCGCGCATACAGCTTGCGGAGCCCACCATTCCAGATCAGCCTCCAACACTCTGCTGCCATGAGGACTGGATTCAAGCACGTCCCATAACGTGCCACCCTCCGCGTAATCCATGACGAGGTTAAGGTGCGTAGAAGTCTGGAACGAACACAAAAGATGAGGTGTCCAGACGGTATTACTGCGCTTGGCAAGTAATAAAACTTCACGTTCAATTTGCGGGGAGCATTGCTGTTCAAGCCTGAATCGACCACGGTAAAATTATCCATTGATGTAGATTACCTCACGGGATCTGAGAGCGAATGCTCTTTCAATCGACTTGCGAACATAAACGCGCCCATCAAGAACACAGTTGACAACGTCAATCTAGAGTCCAAACTCAGCGGGGAAGACACGAGTGTAAGTGATGGGACAAACGACACCGAACTGGCCGCGATCTAAGGTACCTAGAACGATGAGATCCTTGTCGGTGAACCGCAACGAATCGATCTTGATGGTTTTTGCTACATTCAATTGAGAAGAATGATTGATCGATTTGCCGAGTCGTAAGAAAAGAACTTACATGTCTTGCCGATTGTATTCTGACCATGCAGAACACGGTCGAGGGCGATGCCCTCGTCATCATCACCGTGAGCCTGTAGCAGCGAGCTGAGAATATCTTTCCGCTCCGTCCATGATAAAGACATGCATCAGTTCGTTGCAGCGACAGTGATGGATGTGTGTAAAATGGTGCAACGAGTCCGGTTTGGCGTTGTTTGCGTCAATCCTACAGCCTGAGTACTATCCGGTAGTAGTATAGTACTAGTATTAGTATAGGTTCATACGTCGGTAACATCCAGCTACTCTTGCTAGAGGTCCTTGCAGGTAGGCCCTGTGAGATCTGCCATCACTAGAATTGTCCCCGCTGATGCGATTGGTTACGCGCAAGTCCCAGCGCGCGAGCGCTCTCTTCCGGCAATTGCTGCTATGATTCTGCGCGTCCATGCAGCAGGTTTTCAGCAATCCGCACCGAATATCCCATAATTACCGCATTCAACATTACAATCCCCCCTTCCGTCGCGAGATCTCAGGCGGGGCGGTACATGTGTAGAGTCTAGCTGGAACGGAATCTTTGCGTAAGTAACCTTGTGGGTGGAAATGCCGGGGACAATTATCGGATATACACCACTATCTTTTGCCGGTCCGTCGGGACACCACCGCTCGCGAATACTTAGATGCTTATGGCGCAAGTCTGCCACCCACCTCTCGGATACATCATTATGTCGCTGACAGCGGATAATCCATTGATCAGGACGATAAGACATTCAACGCGTACCCTCAAACTTTGACCCCAAATTTTTTTTTTTTTTTGGGGGCATTCCGAACCAACCTATTCCAACTCAGGAATGATGGTAGCATATGATTCATGGATCGGGACGACAAGAGGGTGTTGTAGAGTACACGTCTTGTCATCGCGAATGACCTTCCCATCCAGCCTATTCCAGTACAGGGCTGACAGCGGACTGGAAGACAAAGGTTATTTGTGGCTAGTCCGCAACAACGTACGTCTTGTCTTCCGTAGTGCAATTCAATCTATTCCAACAATGGAGTTGGTGGTGAGAATCTCAACATTGCACCATGCCGAAGAGGAACCTCTAATGACAGACAAGATCAGACTAACATGTGCTCACTTGACAGCTTCCTACTCATCACCGGCTCCCGCATCCAACTAGAATACGTTAATTTGGGGGTGTGTTCTCTGTTCGGGCTTGGCTGACCTTAAACATAGAACCTTGTGATGCTCAGTACCTGAATGCATCTGTCAGAGTGAACTTCGGTAGCCGAATGCTTCCAGTCCTGATGATATATACTGCAAGGTCGAATTTCCGAGGAAGGAAGTCCGTTAGATGTCATCGTCAAGACGAACCGACCTAAACCTCTGCTCCGCCGTCCCGCCAGCGGGGCTCAACTTCTTCCCCGCCCCCTTGCCCCCAAGCACCGCCAACTCCATTAATTTCGGTTGGCGTGTACGGCTTGAACCAACGTTATCCATATCATTCCTCCGGCCCGACAATGGCCACGGGCCACAAACGCACTGTACCCGCGGAAACATCACGACTTCGATGCATCGTCCCTGAAAGTGGTATCACTTGAAACAGGACCATGCTTGACATCGTGAGAATAAAAAAGCACTTTGGTGACGAGCTGTTAGGATGGGCACGCGGGCGCAAGTGACCTTGGCGAGATTGCGGGCCTTGACTCCATATGCGAGGGACCCAGCGCAAATGACGATCCCCCCCGCCGCGCAGCTGTCTTGGTGACGAGGTCTACATTCGACACATTGTGCATTCGATGCACTGCCAGCTGATGGGGATTCAGCAATGCACTTCGATTGCCTCTTCAACACCATAGATGGGTGTGACGAAGTTCGACCGCTGTTAAACAGTGGGAAAGTAAGTCAATCTCTGAAATGTTCGCAAGATGCTTTTAGCACTAGATCATCGGCTCCAGCAGATGGAGAGGACTCCGACGTCGCGGCAGTGGACAAGGAGCGCCAGCGGGCAGCTGAGCGTTTGCAAGGCGCTGACGTCGGAGCCCGAAAACCGGCATCCGCGCCGGTCGTCCTTACTCAGTGGATCCACGCTCAGCTCCCCCAATACCTTCGCAAACGCAACCTGGGCCTGCCAAATTCCCCGACGCACGCGAACGTCGTACCCCCCGCACTTGCGTGGACACTCACACACACAAGAAGCCAAGTCTCAATGTTGAACATCACCTCGTCGGTTTGATTGATAGTAACTTTACATTTCGTTTCCAAACGATCATGATCTTAAAAAACTTCCAATCAATTCATCTACCAAAAAAAAGAGACGTCCTGAGCATCTCAAACGATACCATGAAGAAAACGCACTCACAGTACAGTGGCTATAAACCTGGGCTACCACGACCTATTCTTCTCAATCAGGAACGGCCCACCGGACCACTTTTCCTGACGAATCTCCAACCCACAGTGTCTCGCTGAACGGGACAAAAGCACGCGTCTCAGCTAAAAAAGAAAAGGAACTGGAATGGAGGAAATACGACTCACTCGATGAAGTTGAGGGACGTGATGGACGCAGAGGCGTTCTTCTCAGCCTCCAAGTCACGAACCTTCAGGAAGCTCCATTGGGCCCGAGCACCCCTTGGAGTGTCTTCCGCATTCCAGGTATAGAGCGCGACGGAACCATCTGCATGACCGGTTGCGAGGATACCTAGGTGAGAGTAATCCCGCTCGTGAAATGCAATAGACGTCACACAAGGCAACCGTGGACGGGGCACGCTCAACGTGAGATCCAATCTCGCAATCGGCCGTGCGTTGATGGTATGCAACCATAAAGAATGGGCAGAACATGTCGCGATGTAACCCTGGTCTCGAACGTGAGATAGATGAACAACGTCACCGTCCAAACTCACCGTAGATTCGTTGATCGCAACGAGATGCACGGCTGCGTCTTCGACCGAACAATTCCCACCGGCATGCCAGATCGATCGGACGTATAGACCCCTGTTGAGATCCCACAGAATAGCACTCCTGTCTAGGCTGCCACTGATCGCTACCGACCAAGCCCTGGATACATGAAGACAGGTTACAGGAGCGCTATGTTTGCGCAGGAGATGGACGAGCGTCAACGAGGGCTCTTGTCCCTTGCGAGTCTTGGCCGTCGTCGAACTCACAAACGGTGACATCGATGGAGGCGCGTGAGACAGGCGCCAAATGCATACCAACGAATCGTCCGATCCAGTCACGAGGGTGTCTTGGTCTGCAAATGCACCGCAAGTGGGGCAAGTAGCTTCGATCGTTTGCACAACCTGAAACAGAACACACTCCATCATCGTCGAATACCAGAGATCGTGCAGCGTTTACCATGCCATGATGAAGGACCCGGAGAGTACCATCTTTCCCCCATTGTACTTGTTCATCGGATCGTGATGGAGGAGAGAGCAGACCTTCGGGCATAGGGATTACTTTGCCACCGCCATCCTTCACTACACACGCTACAGGTCCGTCGAGTACCACTATGAAGTCGTGAGCATATGATAATGCAATGAACCCAACTTCTCGCCTTACCTTTAAGTGGCTGAGGATCCCTGGTCAACGCTAAAGCATCCTCTGGTACTCCTCGAGAGGCTCGCACCGGGAGGCTGAGGATACCTTGTAGATTCCTCGGCGGATGAGGCGAAGAAAAAAGCTTTCGTGGTGTTTGTCCAACTATTCATGGCGTAAGCTAACATCAAAAAGCAAAAAACCGTAGTCGACGCAATCACAGTTATGGATAATCCCGATCGTCGCTGCTCGTTCGAGTGGGTCTGTGACCTTGTCCAGGTCTGTGATACAGTGGATGAGGGTGCTTATCGCTAAAGCGTTGGAACTGGCTCGCCTATCGCTCCCTCGTAGCTGAGTGGATGAAAGACGTTCAGAGAATCGATGTCACGTTGTTTGCATCCCCATATAAGATCGATCCACGCTGGGAGGCTCTCGCTCACGTAGCGACTCTCCAAGGCCTCCAGAGGGACAAGTGTAAGACGAAGTGATACGTGATACGTGACACTCACTTGACGATGCATGTGTACGAACAAGAGGGCATCTCCTTTGGCCCACGGGGGTAACTTCACGTTATGAATCTTTTCGCCTGTGCTCGTCGAAGAACCAAAGTCGAGATTGGACAGGTTCTCGAGAAATCTACCCCGTGCATGAGACAGGTATTCGTGCTCCGCTTGTGCTGGGCTTACTCTGGGCACGTAAAAAACTCAGGGATGAGCTCTCGAACGTCTCCTCTCACATCCTGTGAGGCAGATAGATACGTCCTTCCGAGGTCACTACGCCCGGGGATCAGCAACACATATAAAGTGAGTCCACCCAACATACATGAACAATCTATCGGGAAGATCCCAATCCCCGCCCTAAGAAAACGGACCAATTGAGCACCTTTGGTCTGAAAACACAGAGACCCACCTGTAGGGTTTTGAACATGCTAGTATACGGCGCCATGCGGATCAAATAGTGGCAAACGATCATAGACCTGTCGTCAAGGATGCGTTAGTCGCCAAAAAACAGAGCCATCTTGAAAACCAAGCCGTACGAGCTAAAATGAGTACCGTAGTGGAACGGTTTCTCCTCAACGCTTTCCAAGTTTTCATACCGACTCCGAGCGATTTCGCAACGCTCTGGCGTCAGAGCCCCCATTGGCTTGGACAGACTACGCAAACCGAAGCAAGTTACCCGTGAGGACCGAGGTATATGAAAGATGACTTACTCCCGGAATGACTCAGGCGATGACACATCCAAGATATCCGAGGTATAATCCTTCAAAACCCAGGCTTTCAAAGTCGTGGTAAGGCAAATGCAACCGTATATAAACAGGGAGACGAACGGAACACTGGATACTGCGTTGCATCGCTCGGCGTGCGTCCCGAGAGCTGGTTCAGGATACTCAGATAGGTGTACTAAAGGACCTATCTGGTCAGGCATGAACCGCGCATGACAGCTCCGGTCCACTTACATTGCTGATTTCTCTGTCCTGCCACTGTCGTTGAGCTGTCGCCAACGCCTTTTCGTGAGTAGTCAGCGCCGCTCTTCCCATTCCCTTTGGCATCGCTATGCTCATCTCTCGTAACACTAGCCCCAGCGTCGATACGTGCTCGTGGGTCGAATATCGCGTTATGATGACTTGGAGTCTCTGTGAAACGTCATGACGATGCGCCCCATCTAGAAAGACGGCCAACAACGTTCGACTGTCCTTGAAGAAAATTTCCAGACTGGCCTCCATTGAGTCGACATCCAGTAGAACCACACGAATCACACACTCACGCGACATCTCTAAACAGAAACGACTTGTTTGAAAATCCTGCAATCTGTTCGAGTGACCTTTATTCCCATGAGCATGACACGCATGCGAGCGCAAGCATCCTGCAACTCCCAACTCACCACCGCCGTGCCCTCTGGGGACTTCGCAAACGAGGCGTACTCCCAGCAACGAAAAACATCCCTTTTGGCGCGTCGACAGCATCGATCAGTTCGCCTACGTCGTTTTCGATCAGTCCATCCAACATGTAGAGGTGACTATGTCCGAAAATGAGTAACCCGGCTGGAAAGCAAAATCAAGAAGCGAGTCTACGGAACTAAGGGATATACTTACGATAGGAATCCACTCCCGATACTCGGCATATCGTGCTGACGGCCTCGATAACGTCCCCCGGTTCTAGTTCATGCCTAACCCTACGATGCTTGTCGTCCGCAACCTCGTCCGTCAGAGTATTAGCGTTGTCGTCCGAGAACGCTTCCGCGTCATCCTTGATCGAGCCATCCATCTGCAAGATGGATGAAAGCTCAGTGTCTCCGAATCTCTCATCATTCGACGTGCTACTGGTCTCTGCGTGATGCCCCTGACCAGGCGACTCAGTGAACGGTTCCAACTTGTTCCTGAGCACTGTTGAGCGATTACCACGGGAAACTGAGGGGCACGACCCACCGCGTCCGATGTGGGCCCTCTGTCTCGTCCAGTCTCCAAGTCCGTTCAGGTCCAAGATGACACCACATATCGCGTTCCGAGCATCCTCCCAGAACACTCTCGCTAATTACCGCGATGCGCCGACGGCGCTCACGCCTATTGACCACGATCAGTCACAACAGCGCATTAGACAAGTCATGTCTTACATGTCGATAAAAGCTTTCCGATACCGTTCCCGCTCAGAGGTAACGATCGTATTCCTCCATTCTTCCAAACGACTGGTACTCTTGCGCAGTGCCTCTTCTTGAACAGATACAAGCCTGCTTGACAAAGATGTGACAACGGGGCTTGTCGGCTGAGATCCAGGCTTGGTGATATCCAATATCTGGATGACCAACCGCGTCAGACGCGTCTCGAACCCGATATAACTGTCGATTACCTGTTGCTTCTGGGCGGATGATACGTGATTCCCCATCGCTACCAATAACCCGAGGTGTGCCAGCTTTGCGGATACATCTGGATCGTCGTTTCCGGGCGGAGACGAGAGACACTCGATGAGTATCTCGGTCAAGCTCTGTGATCTGAAGAGTTGACGAAACGCCGAATGTGAACCGTGAAGACCGATCAGGTCGTCGAGAATTCGCTCCACGACGAGTCTCGATGGACCTGAGTCAAAATGATGTCAACGGTTCGCCAACGTGGATGGGGAAGAAAAGGACTAACCTTGAACTTCGGTGTTCGAATAAATCGACAGCCCTTGGCGAAGCGCAAGCAACACGACAGCGAGCATCTGGGGATACTTAACAACCTTTGATACCGCCCCACCATCTCGACCTCGCTGTAGCAGTACATCGAGAGCAGCCTCGTGAATGGCATCGTTCCAGATAGGTGGCAACATCTTCCTTAACGTAAGCCAACCGCTCGCGAGCTCAAATTTCTTCCCAAAGGAAGAGGAAGTACTAAAGCTGATACCGATGATCTCCAGAACTTGACAAACGAGAGGAGGAGACGGCTCAGATCCAAGCCACAGCAACGCAATGCGTGCAACTGGTAAGGCTTCTGCAAACTTCATGTACATAGTCGGGATTCGGAGGAGTGATATGACCGCGTCCAAAACAAGTCGCGCTTTCTCGTTGTTGTTGTTACCACCGGTAAAGGAAGCCCGCGGTGAAGGCAGTGGAACAGGATCTACAGAATCATCACAACAATGATCTCTCAGTCCACAGAAACAGAACCATTGCACATACCAGAGTGAACGTTCGCTGCTATATACGATGCAACCGGCTTGATAGCATCGTTGGCCGTGAAATGAGCTTGCATGACAATGCTCAGTGCATTAACGATATGAAAGACCGTCTCCGGAGGGTACCATAACGATTGCATAGCAAACAACAACCTACGCACAAGGTTGAGCTTGGACAAGCAAACCTTGGTATTGAATTTCCGGTAACGGCTAGCACGCAAGAGAAACGCAAAGTGCTCAAGATGTGCTCGCTGAATATCGGCCGAAGCCATTGACCAAAGTTCAAAGTCGAGGGCAATGGCAACGTATGCGATCGTGTTCGTGATAGTGGAGACGCTTGAATAGCCAACCATTAGTCATGCAGCAAAGGCAAACGCGAAGCGTCTCTTACTCCGGAGACCGAAAACTGAGACCAAGAAACTCGAACAGGATCTCAAAAGTCGTCGTATTGATGAGGCGACTTTTTTGGTAAAGGATACTGGCAAGAACATCATAACCAGCTGGAGCCATCAGCGACGAACATGAACATGCACCGGCGTTCCTACCGACTCGTTCCATATCCTCCGAATTTTGCCAACAATTGCGAAGACTATCACATAGAATGGCGATTGTCCGAGACAACTCGTGCGACGTCTTTCACCGTTTAATGGGACGTGACAAACGACATGCGGCAGCACTCACCTCCGCAAGTGACACCAAACAAAGTAGCAGCTGAGCACCGCCTATACTCCCCAGCGCGAGATCCAATGGTCGACACGGTATAGTAATGAGGGGTCCAAAGATGGTAACGCTACTTGCGTCTTGTTTTTTTGAGCGGGGGCGGGTATCTAATGGTGGAAAGTCAGCAACGTCCTTGGCGACGATCTTGCACAGAATCGAAGCCTCGTTGATCATGGCGCCATCCCTGATAACTTTTTTGAGAGATGTGTCTCCAGATGTTGGTCCAGAGCCGACCATGTGCATGTTCAGTGAGGCGGATGCCTCGTATGTGAGGAACCGGACAAGAGTCCTGTCCTGAAAGTTTCCTTCATATCTGGGACCCAGGTGATGGATAAATCTGGGCAGTTCATCGTCTGGTGCACGTAATTAGGGACAAGAAGATACGAACACGAAGGGACAGTCACCTAGTGGTGTTGAAAGAATGTATGCTGACACGATACACCAACTAGAGCCCCTATCTGGTCTTTTGTCACCGAGGACAAATTCTCCAACACAATTCTCGTGAATACTAGGATAGATCCAGTCGAAGGTTTCCCTAAGAACGCCATCTACAAACACACCTAGGAATATTATTAAATCGGGGACAGACCGCGACACGCCCGTACGTACGAACGGCAGCTAGATACGCTCGGTGCGGGTAGTAAACGAGAGCAATATGAGTCCAGCGCGAGGTCTCTATTCGCGTCTTGGATAGAATTGTAAACTCCTTGTGAGAACTGGTTCTTAGAGCAAGGACACCGTTGTTGCCTATGCTCAATTCTATGGCACAGCGCGAGCCGAAAGTTATGCTGGATATTCTGTGTGCAACAGAGGGCATTCTTTCGAACCATGCCCATAGCTATGGAAACTAGATGTAGCCTACAACGCCAGGAAAAAAAGACACTTACCATGATCGTCAAGCCAGAGGTTGGAAGTGTAGTCCAGCCACCAAGCGGAATCGTCATGGTAGACATATCCTGGAGGGAAATGTGAGGCGACCATTTCGATTTCAAGCCGGTGCGAATGAGGTCGATCATCCCTGTATCCAATGATTTGTCCTCCTTCACTGCGCACTGGAGTAATCGTTGCACGTCCTGAGTGGAAGCACCCATTTCAAATAGCCGCTTGATGATCTTGCACTGCAACCGACGTTCCGCAGCATGCGAACCTAGTTGGTCTACTGTAGAAGAAGAGATGAAACTAGAAAACATGGACGTCAGTATACCCATCATGCTCAAGACGGCAAGGTTGCGATGGGACGACTGGGTCAAGTGTTCCAAGATCTTATACACTATGAGCCGGAGGGAGGGATTCGTCGCCAGAGACCCGAACACAAGTTCCCAGACGATCTTAAAGACACGAGGGAGATGGATGGTACCCAGAGATGGCGCAAATTCCAAGAAATGGATATCTAGCTGGTGGAGGTCATGACAAGATGCTTGCAATGTCACGAACAGGTCGACGACAGCGAATTCATGGACTGAGAGAGAAAGAAGACACCCGAGGGTCTTCTCGAAGGTGACAGGATGTTTGACGAGCGCGTCGCAGGCGTCAGACAGAGCTGCATACCCGACATACTCCTGGAGTTGGGTCGTAAAAACTGGGCAAGGTGATACGGGGCAGACTCGGTGACTAACCTCAAAGAAGGTCAAGTTGATAGAGTGTCGATCCAAAGCCTTCGAGGTGAGCATAAACGCAAGCTGCATACAATCGAATACTTGTTGAGTTGACTGAGGGCAGGACAATGCAGATGGGGTGGCTGGTAGCGTCGACAGGACATGCATCAAAACAAGAAATCCGTCCGCTTCGCGAAATGCGTTCAATGCGAAAGAGTGCTCTCCGATGACTGACTGAATGGAGTGCAAGATCTACCAAACGTGGTCTGTGAGTGCGAAGGCGACTCAATTATGCAACTTAAGCCTTCACCGTGATCCTCGAGTGGGTATCTTCCACCAACTTGAGTTCCTCCACCAGAGATTTAACCTGGCTTGCGAGAATGCTTCCCTCAGTGGTCGCGAATGGTGAGCTGGACTGAGCATCTGAATCGTCGTTGAGGGTGGTCTCGTATGCGTGATCCTGAAGATTTCGAAGAGGTGCCAGAAGAGACCTCAGCATTTTATAGAAATGAAAGGTCGACCTCTCAGTAAGTGGTCATTACACAGTAGTACTGGAGGGTGCAGTCGGTGCAGTCGGGCGTGTTGGGCGCGTGATTTCCTTTTTGGGTTTTACCCCTATCGTGCATGGAAATGACTCAACCTGTAGCCACCCTCACGGACGAAGCTATGGGCAATAGTATATTGCGATTGGCGCTGAACATACTTTCGGATAATCTATCCCTCTCAGACACACAGACATCTGATATTTCTATCACTGCTTCTTCACATTGATGATATTCACAAACTCGGGCTTCAACGATGCACCGCCCACGAGGAACCCATCGACGTCCGGCTGCGTCGCTATCCAAACCCCAGATGAATTAATCACAACCACCACAAGGGATGTGGGGGATATACGCACAAAGTTCCTTGGCATTCGCCGCATTGACAGAGCCGCCGTAAATTATCCTCGTCGTGCCCGCAACGCTCTCAGACACCTTTGTTTCCAAAAATCGACGGATCTCGGCATGGGCGTCTTGCGCCTGTGCCGCAGTGGCAACCTTGCCCGTGCCGATCGCCCACACCGGCTCGTACGCAATCACGATGGAACTACAACGTGGAATGTTGGTTCGGGTCGGGTTGGGAAAACGTCAGAGGAGACGTACTTCCAGTAACCTGTGCCCTGGAGGACGTCCACGACAGCCTGGAGCTGCTCGTTGACCACTTCTGTCGTCCTCCCTGCTTCTCTTTCCGTGAGGGTTTCCCCGACACAGAGGATTACGCGGAGAGAGGCATCTAAGGCCGCCTTGGTTTTTTTTCCAACCAGCTCGGAGGTTTCGTGGAACAGTGTACGGCGCTCCGAGTGCCCTGATAGTGTTCGAATATGTCGTTGTAGAAGGACGAGTGGGAAATGAAGGGCGCATGGACGTACCGAGAATGACGTACGGGATCTCGGCGTCGACGAGCTGTATTGGGCTGAGAAGACGTCGGTGAACACGCGAGAAAAACATGAATGACATTCGGCGCTTGACCTGATTTCGCCCGTGAAGGCGCCCGCCCGCTCAAAGTGACAGTTCTGAGCAGCGAGTTGAATCTCCTTGCGGAGGAGGCTCTTGAGGGGGATAAGGTAGAGTGTAGGGGGTGCAATGACGACCTCTATCGTACTCGGTCCTTGAGTCCTGCGGAATAGCTTTTAGGTGGTTGGATGCGTACCGGTCTCGGGATCTAGATCAACTTGGTTAAGAAGATCGATGATATGCTTCTTCTGCTCCACAGAGCCGGGGTTCATCTTGAAGTTACCTCCAACAAAGAACTGGCGAGGCATTGTTTCTGAGTGACTAGATTGTAGGTGTTAAAAGGGATCAACAAGCGAGCGGATGATTGCGATACGATCTAATAACCAATTTCGTACAGCTCTCGGGCTTTACCGGGGAAGGGTTTGCACCAGTCCCTTGTACTGGAGACTAGGGTAATTACTGACACCCTTAACATCTACCAAACCCTGGCGCCATACCTGCTCAAGTCGAATGGGCAGACTTGACCCCAGCAGTTGGAGAGGCATCCAAGATCAGCGTCTGATTCAGCATACGAGCCCGACGAGCCTCGTAAAAGCGGCGCAGGAAAAGTCGTTTGAGATGCCCGAGAATTTCCATCGCATCCGTCCAAGATATCCTCACCGAGTCGTTAAGTTCGCAGTTTGGGTTTGCGACGAGCCAGTGCTGAGCGACGCAGTCACCGTCAAACACGTGGGCCACCAGCAACGCCCCCTCTTCAATGTTTGCCACTGGTGGGAAGCTCTGCCCCGAATGCAAAGCTGTCTTTCGCGACTTGCATGAATGTGATGAGGCTGGAGGACGTGCAGTTATGATTTAGGTTCAGAGGATGACATCGCGGAAGATGAACATATTGGTGGTGTTACAGCGCCAATTATGCCACTTCACACCTTCTCCAATGGCCTACCCCGGACAGCCGATCGACGTGGTCAGCGGCGAGCAGTATCGCTACGCCCTCACCAACTTTGTGCGTTTCTCTCATCCCTCACCGCGTCTACTACTAATCCCCGCGATCCTACACACAGCGCATCGCCCACGAAAAAGTAGAAGAACAACGCCGTCAACTCGAAGAACAAGAGAAACAAGTCGCCACCCTCCGCGCTCGCATCACTCTCCTTGAAGGCACCAATGACCCTTCACCCCAGACACACACCAAGCAGGGCGGTACCTCGATTGACGATTTCTCCATCAAGGTTCGTCTTCGTTATCATCCACAGATGCAGAATGACCACAGCACTTGCGCTACAGAACGCAGCGTCCCAACTGGAGCGGCTCCTAAACCGCTGGGCAGCCGATGTCGTCCGCACCCCGTCCGCCTCGCTCTCAGACCTCTACTTGGCAGCGCTCACCGACATCACCGGTAGCGGATCCTACGATGCACTCCCCCCCGATGGCGCCTCTCCAATCCAGGTCCAGAACATCCTCCGACACGCCCTCACCGAGGTTATCAGCACCGAAATCATCAACGTACTTATGGTCACCAACTCTGAAGAGGCCAACGTACAGCTCACACGGATACACGAACATCTCTTTGCGAGTGCGTCATCCATCCTCGTTGCACGAGTCACGCACTCATTGACTCAACTTGCCCCCGTTCTGACCATCCCGATTCAGAGAGCTCCGTCGTCGCAGGCGTGTGGCGCCGTCAAACCTTCTCCGCTGCCGTCGACTCGTGTTCTCCCGAACTCACCACAAGCATTTTGGAGGAGCAACTCCCCACCCTCCTCAAACGACTCGGTGACCACATACGTGGTATCTTCCCCATTCTCGCTTCTGCACACGCCTTCTCGCGTATGCTCCATGGCTCGCCCCCCACAGGCGGCGCCGGCGATACATTCTACCGCTCCTTCGTCCCCGAAATCGGGAGTCAACTATTTCCACGACAGATCGAACTTGTCCGGAGATGTCTCAAAAGCGAACGCGGCGATGTGGACAGAGTCGGCACGACAGTCTTCCCCGGACTCGTTAAGGTGTCGAGAGGGGGCCAGAATAATCAGGAGAACGTCCAGACGGTCGTGCGGCGCGCTCAGGTCATGTGTGAATGCGCGCTGTATGGTGGTGTAGACACACCTCTGCAATGAACATCTCGACGAGCTATGGAACGTCTGGGTAAATCATCTAGATTGCGTCTGCGTATAAGTACCATCTGTGGATCTAAATGACAAGCAACGACGCCAGGGTCGCTTGTGCTTGTATAACCTAGCCCATCACGCATCAGCAAAACACGGCCTGAATCCGAGTCTGGAAACCTCACCTCCAAGGCTTGCTGTGCCTCAAGCCTCCTCCGCGCAGCCTCTAACCAATCGTGAAGTAGCTCCTTCGCCGGGCCTGTGAGTTTATTCAGCTCCCGTGCAGCACTATCCAAGTCCTTCTCGTTCATGTAAAACTCTGCACGAGACAGCACGCTCAACACGTCTGACCCAGGCGTGAGCCCGCGTCTCTGGAACTGTAACGAAGACAAGAGATGCGACGCAAGAAAAGACAGTACGCCTGCATTCTGGTCCGGTACGAGCGCCACGCTCGACACGCGTGGCGCAACTGACGTCGTGAACCACGTCGTGAGGTCTGCCAACGGCTCCACACCCATGTCTGGTATATCCGATTGCTCGAGCGACTCGAGGGCAGCAGATACGACAGCGTCATCCTTGGCGACGGCGATGTGTCGGAGTATACGCAGCTCCTCGCGGAAGGGTTTTCGCACTGACGCGTCGATCGCAGCTTGCATGGCGCGCAGCGCGGTCCACATGCCATGTACGCGGATGTTCTCGTCGAGGTAGGATGAATTGTCGAGCGCGAGACGTTCAAGACGTTTGAGCCCCGTGGCAAGCTCGTCGAGGCGGGCCAGTCGCCCACCACGCTCTTCTTCGACCTTGACCTTGACTTCGCGAATCCAGCGTCGCTGGAGCTCGATGCCCTGGGCAATGATCGCTTCTCTCAAACTACGCAGACACAACCGAGGTCAATTCCATGATTGAGGCGAAAGAGTACGTCAGCTTTGCTCACCGTTCGTTCATTAGATCTGTCTGCGCCTTGAGCTCAACTTCGAGCCTCTCACGGTATGCCTGAACGAGCTTCATCTTTTCCTCTGTGACATATTTTTCATTGTCTTCTCTCTGCAGTGCGAGCTTATCCTGAGACTCGAGTTCGAGCTCAAGCAGCTTCGTGCGGTACTCGCGAGCCTGCTCGTCAAGTTTGGCCTCGAGCTCGTGCTTCTCGTCCTCTTTTATTTTGTCGAAACGCGTGACAAGCTCAGTAAGGTCACTCCTGGCAACAGCGAGAATGCCCTTGGCCTTTTCCGCTGCTGAAGGGTTCGCATTCAGATATGACGCGAGGTCGTCGATGGTGCCCGCGAGATGCAAAATGACAGGCTCCGAGGTGGCGGCATCTGAGACGGCAGGGGCAACCAAGGGAAGCGCTTCAACAACCTCAACTTTGGATGTGGGAGGAGGCTTGGGTCTAGAAAAGCCAGGTGGTGGTTCAAAACCAATGGGGAGAGGAGTTACATAAACATTTGTGTCGTCTGGTTTCTTTGACAGCACAAAGACCTCTACGTTTGCAGCTTGAACCTCGGACAAAGGGGATGGGGACGACGGATCTGACGTGTATGCCGGCTCCAGAACGACTTCTATGGGTTTCGCCAAAGCAGCCTCTGCTTTCCTGACGAGCTCGTCAAGCTCGTCTGCGAGCTGTGCAGCCTTGTGTTTTGCAAGCGCCGTCGCTTTGGCGGTTGCCTCCGGCGAGAGTCGTTCCGTCGACTTGTCCAAAGTCGTCTTGAGGACAGCCGCGGTGGACTTGACGCGTGCTTTGGCCTCATCGATGGACGCCTTCTTGCTCTCCCGCGCGTGGTCCTTGTCGGACGGGGCCTCCTGAGCCTTGTTGGCGTCCGCGTTCGGCATCACGTTGACGAGCTGTCGTTGCACAAAGTCGTAGATGACTTTGGCAGTATCGACAGTGGCGACAACGACTTGCTGCACGGTGATCTCGTCCCAGTGGTGCTGTTCGCCATACTCGACGAGGACGTCGCCCAATGGGACATGTTTCGTGAATAAGTCGCGATACTGCTGGTTTTGGTAGGAGACGAGCGTGCTACCGATGTAAAACGTGCCGGTCGCGGCGACGGAGTAAAAGAGCAGTCTTTGCACGATACGTTTGGATTCTGTGGGTGCTGAGGAGGCAGCAGAGGAGCTCGTGGCGGCTCCGGGTGTAGTGGTCGCAGTGGTGGTGGTGGTGGTGTTGGTGCTTGACAGACGCTGTCGTCGCGGATGAGCCTGTTAGCGTTGGGAGAGGTATGAAAAGGTAGCTCACTGTCCTTGCCTTGACGAGGCCTCTGCCAGTGACTCGTTTGGGGACGGCAACGGCGCGGTACATCGTCTGCAGCAAAACTTTGGCGTCGTGCTGGTCCACGTCCCGGGTATACCCAACCTCACGGCTCGGTTCGGAAAATTCCGTGAGAGAATTTCGCTCAAGCATCATAAGATAGCTCCTCCCCCCCGCCCACCTCGTCAAGCTGACTTGGTTTAGCAGACGAGGGGCGGGACGCAAAGGAACGAGATACTACGACGTTATTCGTGGTGAAGAAAGCAATCACTATGGCTGGCACTTATCGACGATCTCCTCGATGAGGAAACCATAATTATCCTCCAGCTTTTCGCCTGCGCCGACGTAAGGGATGGGAGGAGGACGTATGCGGTGATCATGAAGAAGGCTTGGTAGGTGCTCGGATGAGGTACGAAGTTTGATAGTCAATATTTCAGGCGTCTTGCAAGTCTGGCACTCAAGGATGGAACACCCATTGCGTCGTCGAAGCGTCGCTTTGTAGATAAGTACGATGGATGCCAAATCATGAGATGTTGACCCATGGCACAGAAGTGAATCGCGTTGGGAACAAGTCCAAGCTTCAGTGTTACAAAACATGCCCATTGAATGTCGAGAGATAAACATCTCAGAAGATTTGTACACTCATTCCCCAGAATCCAGGTCAAGACAGGACAATTCCTCCATCAACAGTAATCTACGTCAAGTTCATTCAGCATGCCATTTCGGGTCCCTATTCCATTGAAAAAGCAACTTACGCTTTGTCCTGGTACAATCCAAAAGGTAAGCAAGCGAAATTGAAAACGGGATCAAGGGATGTGACTTGCCGGTTATAAAGTATGCCTCTTTCGAGGCGAGGTAGCTAACGATGCTTGCAATATGCTCCGGCTGACCGTCACACTTTATAGGTTTCTTGGTTATGAGCTACGGGTAGTATGAGAATATAGTCCCGTGGTGACAAGCGGGAGATGGAGCAACTCACGCCCTTCCATGAGTCGAGCGCTTCCGGATCAGTAATCAAAGATCCTCCTTCAGCATCGAAGATGCCGGTCGCTGCCCGAATTCCGGATTTAGTCCCATTTCGGGATCGCATACCTCGTCGATACTTACTCATGGGCGTCTTGATGAGACCAGGAGCGTACGAGTTCACCGTAATGTTGTGTTTGCCGAGTTCCAGTGCTAATTTGGTCAGAAATCTCATTCAAGAGCAGGGACGAAAAAAAAGGAATTACCAGCGGTTTGTGTAAGGCCTCTGACTGCAAACTTGCTGGCGGAATACGCGGAAGCCCAATGCATTCCCATCTTACCAATGACAGAACTGGCGCCGATAATCCGCCCTCCACGTCCTTGCTTGATCATCTGTTGTGCTGCGTACTTGTAGCACAAGAAAGCGCCACGCGCATTGACGGCCATGACTCGCTCCCATTCACTTAATTCCGCTGCGGAATATGGCGGCGTCAGTCCAAGCCGCAGAAAACTGAACAGTAGCGTGACCTACTGTCGACCAGGGGTGACAATCGACCGATCCCTGCGTTCGCTACCATCTACGAAGAGAGTACTTGGAAACACAAACGATCAAAGTGACACGGGATACCCACTACATCCAACCCACCGAGTTCCTTGACAACGTCTTCTGCCATATCTTTCACTTCCTCTTCGACGGTCACGTCTGCAGGAACTAAATGCGTTCTCTGACCAATCTTTCCAATATCGTCTGCAACAGAACGCAGTTCATCACGTTTCGACGGGATGTCGTTCAGAGCGATGTCGAAGCCATCCCTGGCAAGACGGAGTGCGATACTACGTCCCAAACCCTGGGACGATCCAGTGATGAGGGCAACCCCTCTGACGATAGACATGGACATGAGCTCAAGAGGACGAGGGAATGGCAGATGATGTGACCAGTTGTCAGCTGATGGTCCGTTTTATACCCTCTGGGAAGTTCTCTCACCAGGAGGACAGCATGTCGTAAATTGCCGAAAGAGCGACTAAGTATCAAGTAGAACTTGGCATATATTGATCTGGGGCCATGAGAGTACCAATTTAGGAACCCAAGAAATCACTTTGGCCAGCTTCTACAACCGGAATCTGCCGGACGTGATTATCTTGAGGTCACTGAGACGGGACCGCGGGAAGGCCCAGAAAGTTGAACATCAAGGACGACGAGGTACCCCCCCATGACGATCCGCAGGAAGGCATATCATTGGACCGTAGGAGTTCATGTACCATCTTGACCTTTATCTGAATCCAACTACACGTAAACGGTTCCGTAGAATTGGATCCCAATAGAACAATACCTGGAACAAAATTCTCTTATTACTGCTTGGAGCCAAGTGAGAGTCGACACCTGTGACCAAATGGCAAATGGCAGCGCGGAAAAGGGTACTGTAGTAGGACCCTTGTTGTTGTCCAATTTGAAGTGCGTACAAAAACAACAACGTCAAACAATCGACTGTCAATCCTGTCCGCATTGAAAACTAGTTCGAGCCATGGCGACAAATGCGCTGGGGAAGCGCAAGGCGAGAGAGGAGGAGATGCCACCAAACAGTAGCCATAGCCATGGGTGAGTGCTCCTGCACCAGAAATAAAGCAAGGGTCCATCGAGATCGCACAGCTCTACCCTCTTCGTGTCCAACCTACCATATGACGCGACATCAACCGATCTTCAGACCGCCTTCTCCGATCTCGCACCCGTACGCTCCGCATTCGTGGTCCTCGAGCATGGGTCTGGTGTCTCCAAAGGCGTCGGATACGTCTCCTTTTCTATCAAGGAGGATGCTCAGACAGCATTCGAGTCAATTACGGTGAACGGCATGACTATCAATGGCAGAAATATAAGAGTGCTATGGGCCGAGAGTAAAGTGATTTCATCTCGCATTTCTCACTCCCTTGCTATTACTCACTGCTTTCCCAGCCGAAAAACAAGACGAAGGACCGGCCGAGAGCGGAGAATGTGAAAGAGGAAAAGGAGACTCCTGTACAAAGTTCACTAGCGCAGAAGGTCAACGATCCTCTTGCTATTCGGACAGTTGTTGTGTCTGGCTTGCCGTCTTCAATCAACCAAAAGACGTTATGGAAGAAACTCCGCAAGTTCGAGGGTGCAGAGAATGTAGAATGGCCAGCGCAGACCGTTGGAGGTGAAGATCCATTAACGGGTAAGTTCTTCCTTTCCTTTGTTCATTTCAGGACACTCACTGGCCGAGTCTAGCACATGTATTGTTTGCATCATCCAGCCTTGCACAAGATGCCGTCAGTAAGCTCCACGCTCATGTTTTCAAAGGCAGCCTACTTTCCGTCACGCTCAAAAAGCGACTTGACAATCTTGCGAAAACCTCTATCAAAAGTATAGATCATTTCTTCAACCTTTATCCAACCGCTTATATATGTGCATTATTCACGTCTCATCACATCATCTGTAGAAACTACCTCTGGAACCACGCCGAGCCGAGCCAGTCGCCTCATCGTTCGCAACCTTCCCTTCGACGTCACCGAACAAGATTTACGAGCCATCTTTCTCCCATACGGCCCCATCCACTCGGTCCATATTCCATTAGCAGAAGTCGACGATGTCAAGTCCGAGGACGATGCGGAAACCAAAAGACTTTCCAAAGGACCTCGATCCAAGGGGTTCGCGTTCGTCTGGATGTTGAGCAAGAAGGATGCAGAGTCCGCGTTGGAAAAGTGTAACGGAGTGAGAGTCGTGGCTGGGATGGCGAGCGATATCGTATCGGACAAGCAAAAAAGGAAGAAGCAGCGCCGGGAGGAAAAGAAACGTCAAAACATTAAAATGGAAGATGGCGAAGGGGGGGAGGTGGTAGAGGAACCCGAACAAATCGGGAGTGGGGGTAAAGTGCGGGTGATTGCGGTCGACTGGGCACTTAGCAAGGAGAGATGGGTGAAAGAGAAAGCAAAGCTTGGAGAAGTGGCTGATGAGGTGGAGAATGACGTGGAAATGGTCGATGCAGAAAGTGACGCGAGCGCAGGCGAGGATAGCGAAGCTGGCACTGAACACGAGCAACTAGGACTTCATAAGGAGGGTTCAGGGGACGAAAGTGGGGAGGATGACGATGACGACGGCGAGGACACTGAGCCTCCTGAGCGTGACAGCGACGACGGATTACCCAAAAAGCCACAATTACCCCATACCGATACCGGAAGCACACTTTTCATCCGCAATATACCATTTACTGCTACGGAGGATGAGATACGAACGCTGTATGTTTCTCCTTTTATTCTATGCAGTCCACTTACTCATCATGATAGATTCCGGGCCTTTGGCCCACTTCGGTATGTCCGCCTTGCGGTCGATCCCGAAAGTGATCGTCCCCGAGGAACTGGATTTGCGTGCTTTTGGAAAAAGGAAGACGCGGACAAAGCCATCAAGCAGAGTGAAACTTTGCGTGCGGAGACCATGGGCACCCAGACGCAGGTGAGCATGCATCCACTATTCTAGTGATGCAGATCCACTTATAAGGTTATAGCCACTCAAAAACCCATTTTCCCTCCCTTCCCTCCTCACCCCTGATCCGTCGGCTGGCATAGCGAAGAATTTGGTACTGCATGGTCGGACGCTTGATGTTGTCCGCGCAGTCACGAGAGAACAAGCCACAAAACTCAAGGAAGATGGCGAAAAGAGTCGAGAAAAGGCCGACAAACGAAATCTCTACTTGTTGCGCGAAGGAGGTACGTCATTCCCCCGGCCTTTCTAAATGATCCTGGCTAAAAACGTCGAAGTGATTCTACCTAACAGCCCTGCCGCCGAGACAATCCCCCAGGTCGAGCTCGAGAAGCGTACGAACTCTTTCAATGCCCGCCGAACGATGCTCCGCAGCAACCCCTCTCTTTATGTTTCCAAAACACGGCTCAGCATACGTCAAGTACCACTCTTTGTTACCGAGCGTGTTCTCAAGCGACTCGCGATCCACAGCGTCCGGGAGTTCAACTCGGAGGTCAAAAAGGGTATCCGGGAAGACCTCAGCCCCGATGAGGTCGCCGAGCCTGCTGAAGTTGACGACCGAGATGGCAAGGACGTCGTCAAAACAGAGCATGACATCGAGCCGAAGAAACGCAAGGCCAAGGCATTGCGACTTACGAGCGTCAAGCAGGCAAAGATCGTACGCCAGTCAGACCGTGTCGACCCTGTTACCGGGAAAGGTCGCAGTCGCGGTTACGGTTTCATTGAAATGCACACACATGCCGATGCGCTACGCTTACTGCGGTGGGCTAACAATAACGTGGATATTGCTGTGCTTTTCGATAGATGGTGGAAGGAGGAGCTTGCAGATCTCGTCACAAAGGAGAAAGGGAATAAAAGCCCAGATGAGGCTAGGATGAAACGGGTGAAGGACGAGATGGAGACTTCGTCAAAGCCCGGCAGGGGAACCCTTATTGTGGAGTTTTCCATCGAGAATATCCAAGTTGTGCAGCGCCGAACAGCGCAAAAGGATAAACTGGTGAGTCACTCTTTCGGCAGCAGTGGAGTTGCTTATCAGACTCGAAAGTCCCAATCACATAATGCTCGCAAGTCCGCTCCAAGTAGTACAGAAGAACCCCCGGCTAAGAAACGCCGCGTATCATCTGACCAAAGCAAGCTGATCAAAACCGTGCACATCAAGGAAGAGTCGGTGAAACCCGGGAAGATGATTGGGTCCGTGATCGGCCGGAAAAGACGGGCGCGCAAGGCTGGTAAGAGTGCTCGGTAGTATACTTCACGGTTTCGTTTGTACATTGATTCACTCACGGCCGTGCAATATGTTTATCACGTTGGAAAGATTCGAACCCCAAGATGCCCGACACGCAACTCATCGAGGTCACTACAAACATCAACTCACACGTGCCTATGCGGCTAAGGCACTAGCACTCGGTTGATTGAACATTAATATGAACCCCACTATGACGCATGAACGGTTGCCTTACTTCCACCCCTCAAGGCCTCACGATTCGCAAATCCATACCCTACGGCGCCGGCGGAGTGGTTTGGAAGGAATGATGGGCGTACCATCCACATTCTAACGTCCTCGTCAGGGGAGTCACCTATCTTATCGAACCACCGGATGACTGCACTGTGACTCCGACTCACCAATGAAGCTTTGAAGTGCGAAAAGTCTTCTCGGCAGACACTAAACTATCACAATGGCAAGCAATGTTTCATCCTCATATAAAACTCCCATCCTTAGCTCTCGTTCCGCCATAATCTCATAATCTACCTGTTGACATGGCATCTTTCAATCCCAAGGTATGGGTAATCACAGGTGCGTCTCGTTATCATAAGCACTTCATCCGGTTTGGACGTCGGCTTGTGAGCATCGCACTAGCTCGCTGTGACCGAGTCGTTGCAACAGCCAGGACTGTGGCCAATATCACCCACTTCTTAGACGGCCTCGAGATGCAAAGATCAGACATCCACTGCCCAGAACTCAATACCACCGGTCAACATCGGAACAGAGCAAGTGAAGAAGCAGATCGATGCTATCATTCAAGAGTCGGGATGGGGGAGCGTTGACGTGCTCATCAATAAAGCAGGGGTGGGGTTTATCGACGAAGGCAGATATGTCACCCACAGAAAGAAAGAAAAAGACGATGGGAGCTCGTGCGCATCGCAACACGGAATTCATGCGGTATCAGTATCAGACGAACGTGTCCTGAATACTCAATGTGCCAGTGACCATCGGTCCTCCCTTGCGTGCGCAAACGTGAGTCCTGGGCACGATCGAGCGCCCCTGCGACCCCTAGTCGACGTGCTTTGTGGAGGGTCGTGGACAAGACAAAGCATGGCCGTTGTATCTCGTACTCGGTAAGGATGCGGAGCGAGACGTGAGGAATAAGTGTGCGCGCGCATGATCAGACACCTCGATGAATGAAGCGGACATAGTCAGGGATGTAGATTTAGACAACCTAGACTAATTCTGATTTCGAATCTATGAATCCCGGGGTTTTGTCGTCGCCGAACTCAAATGCCCCTAAATGCACCACCTCTCCGGAACTTGGCTCAGTCCCTGACATGATGTCCTCCCGAGGAGAGAAGCGGATGGTCGAGGGCGGTTGCTTGCCCGTATCCTTCGTCCATGCTCTCCTCATTACCACGCGGAGGATTAGCATTTGGGGTGATATAGACTGCGACACACATAATCGCGGGTCAGCTGGAGATCCACACCCCCGAGTAAAGAGATGAGACCACGCACCATCATCATGATGAAGACAAACGAGAAGAAAACCGACGTTTGACTCCTCACCCCGAACGATATTAGAAATGCGATGCCAGAAAGCGTGCAGGGAAACATGGATTCGACGAACAACGCAACGATCGCGAAATACGGCGAGGCGTACTCGCTCCCGAGATCTTCCTTAATCTTCCTGCCATGTCGCACCAAACGATAACAGATCATCCACGTCAGCATCGCAGTCAGGAGCACGGAGTCGGTGTGGTACGCCAGGCCAAGTTGAGAAGGGACACCTTGGAAGAAATTTCCTCCATGAATGCTTGTGGCCCAGATGAGCAGAATTCCCAGAACTTTTCGTCAGGCGGTCAATCGTACGTCAGTGAACAGAGAGGGAATGATTCGCACCGAGGGTCCCAACCCACAGAATCGAGGGTACTATGATGATACGATAGCTGTTCCATAGCATCCGACAGCGGTGGATCTAGAACCAGGAATGAGGATCAACTCTTGCTAACTCAAGCATATCTTACCATCAAGGCGTCCGTCATGAGTTGAGTTACGGCGATCGCCGTCGTCCCCCAATCCACATACCAAACCTCAAAATCCGCTGACAAGTATGCACCCTGACCGCCTGGAGCGTCTGCGTCCAGCAACCACATTTTCCTGCCAAGGATCGCCTGAGTGGATACCCAGATCGTAATCATAAGTAGTATCACGGTGCTGAAGATCGCGTAAAACATGTCAGATTTCTTGCGCTCTCCTCGTTGGGTCAGCAAGCTGTGTATCGTCCAGAAATACAGCACTAGCTCGACACCTGCGAGCGACCAAGTTGGTGAGAGACCGCATGGATGTCCAACCGCACGGGTCGCCAGACTTACCATACAAAATGCCCTGCAGGTTTATCCCCACGCAGAGTGCGTTCTGGAAGATCTCGCCATCCGAGATACCGGACATCGTACAAAGTAAATCAAAGCGCCTCGCAACGACGGTTGTCGACTTTATATCGCACAAATGACTTCCAGAACGTTTATAATGTGCGCCTCGATGCCATGGTGGCTCTAAGTAACGACAACGATGGGAAGAGTTGAATGCGGCGGCCAGTTCTGCGGGAGGATCTGAATCGTGTGAGCGACTTGACTCGGAGAAGCAGTGACATTCCACGTACTGATAAGCCGTAACCATCATGTCGTGGAACGAATACAAAGAACTTGGGATAGGCATAACCATGTCTGTGGAAGATCCGCTTAAATGGGGAGCCCCTTCGCAGTCCTCGCGGTTATGAACCACAATGTTTAGGAGTCAGGATCGTGAGGAAAGACTAGTAGCGTGTATGCCAGGAAGTTATGATTACTTGGTTGTCGATGATTCCCTGTGTCACCATAAACGTTACATGTTAGTAAGAAATCTGTAACCCAACGTCTGCTACGGTGCTGCAGCGTTACACGCAGCAATCAGCAGTCTCTTGGTAATGGCACCGTGAGTAGCTAGTCGGAAGATCCGAGAGCCAAGAGCGGCAGTCGCTAGGGTTCGACTTTCCCACCTACCAGCCAGTCTGTGTTAGTACCATGATCATGATCCTACCAACGTATATTGTCTTACCGCGGCTGGTATTACAACGGGTATCAGGTATATTCATGCTGGCAGGATGACGCTACAGGTCTTCTAAGCGCAGACCGTCAATCCGTTTGGTTCCCCAAAAGGGTGAAGACCATCGACTCTGACGCTCTAGGAGAAGAATGCTGGTGTTGGAGGAATTCCGTGGTACTCATGGCACCCGACGAGCTTCTTCTTCTTCACCGGACTCGGGGAGTTGCGGTGGCCCTGCGCCTGGGAAACAAATTGCCTTTGTACCAGTCCGAAACGCCGAACAGCAGAACTCCGAGTTACACTTCGAACTCACTGGGATGAGTGTCACGACCCCGCGCATTATGTGCCACTGAAACGGTATTGGTTGATTGGAAGGTGTGTAACGATCTTACCTGGTCTATCCCAGTGGGTGTGATGCGTGCTTACTAGACTGTGACTGTACTTCATAATCGTTGGATAATGTCATGCTGCGAATGCGCAGGGTCGGAAAGAATTTTCGGGCTATCAAACTACCGTATAATAACATGTACTGACCTAGAACAGGTCAGCCATCGACACGGAATAGGTCTCAAATTATGCCCCCCACTTTACCTCCACCAATTGCTCAGCCATGGATATTTGACGCCAGTCGTACTCCATCTGTATACACGAGGTCCGTTTTCTTTATGTGAAAAACCCCACGAGTCCCGGAATTAATGAACGCCTGTGGAACAGACCCGTCGTCGGTTCTGAACTTCTTGCAGACAGAGCCAGCAGCTTTGGAGATGGGTAAGTCAAGGTCCTTTACACGTTTTCTGGCGTATCCTTTATATTGTTTGCAACGACAGACTTGGTGACGTATGCATAGGCGTCGACTTCACATCGTCTCTCAACAAGGGCGAGATTCAGCAGAGAACTCGCCGAGCGCTTGCCAAGCTTCGGTAGCCCAAACTAGTATTTGATTTACTGCTATCATATACTGAGTCACGTTTTGCAGCTTCTTTTGTCCTATCATCGCAGCGACCATAGAAGGTCCAGATGACGGGATATTTACGAGGCGTTGGGTGTACGCACCCATGCAAGACAAATCGGACTGCGAGTCCTGGCTGGATACCGCATTTGCCATCCAGGAAAGGGGGTCTTCTTTGGATGTCCAGGAATTCATTGATAGCAGGGTCCAAACCCGCCTCCCGGTCGACTCCTCTGGAAAACGAAGCTTGTTTCAGTGTTACCTCCTTACAGACGATGTCGGTGCACACGGGCTGTACTTTCACGGGTCTCATTGCATCCTTGACGCGTGGCCGACCATGTTCGCGCTTGGATTAATGCTTGAGTGGATGGTGGCAGACCCACTCGATACGCCCATCAACATTGAATTTGGGGCAGAGTACAAGAATCTTCCTCTGGACCCTGTCTCTGTGTCAGGTGGGCCTTGCGAGTCTTGGGGGACATCAAGCATCGAGTTGTTTGCCGAAGCTGCACAGCGACGTGCCAAGAAGACGGTCAGTCTAACCTGCCCTCAACCACGTCTTTCCTCATGGACATTTTCAGCCCATACTTGCGTTGTTACCTCCATCACAAAATGTTTGCGCCGATGGCCCCCGAGTGAGGTTTGAACATGTTTTTACTCCCTCTGAGACAGAAAAAATTGTCACTGTTTCCAAGTCCAATGGCCTTTCTCTAACACATTCATTGGAGGCAGCTCATTGCGTGGCTCTGGCTGCTTCCAATCCTGCCCTATCCCTTGCTTCAGAGATAGACTTCTCTGCCGAATCGACAATGTGAATATCATTCCATCGATTCGATTTCCGTTTGACTGAAAAACCGTCACAAGTGTCTCCTTGGAAAGGCAATTCGTTAGGCATATCAACAAGAGAACGCACTTCATAACCGCACATTCCGTCATGCCTATTCGCATCCCGATGAGCAAGATCCTAGATGTCGACTCGACGCGCGAGCAACTCCTCCTCGCGGCCTCAGCTTTGAAAGCAGAATATGTGCGCTATCTAGGAAATCCCTGCCTTCCTCATATGCTCGTCGCCCAGACTGCCATTCCGCCATGCGCAATGATTGCAGATTCCGAGGACCAGCCTCTGCCACAACTTAACGCAACCATGCTGATGAACCTTGGCAAGGTGGCTACGCGTTTGCCGAGCGAGTATGTCAGTCAGTCTGGAGAACGCGTCCTGCACGTCCGTGACATGTCTCTTGGACACCGGATCACGACGCCTCACGTGTATGTTGCATTTCGTTTGCCCTCCTTTGGCGACGTTGAATCACCAAACGTGATTGTTCCTCTTTAGATTGCTCCATTCTTGGACGCTTGAGGATGGCCTTCATATACAATTGCAGGTACGTTGGACGTACCAGCGCCTGCAGCCGGAATCATGCAGATGCTGAGGCTTTGTATCCAGGCGTCTGACGTGTGGGCGTCGGATTCTGATAGAGCGTACTTGGAACGCTTTTTCGATACCATGCGACGCCTCATTTTGGAACAATTGTACTGATTTGTGACATACCTTGGCAACGCTTTCGTCTAGTTCATCACGCACGGAATAGAAATTCCTGCGTTGAGAGCGATGCTATTTATATGATCGTTTGCGTGTTAGGTGATAATGTATATAGCTAATCTTAGTGCTGCTGCAGGAGTGTTTTGGGTATGACAACCGTGAATACAGCTTCAATTAGCATCAGTAGCTTTTAGTGTATCATACGGATCGATGAGGAATGAGACGGGAAGCGATTGGATCAGACGAATAGAACTAGACCACGCGGCGCTCCCTGGCGAGCCTGCGGCTCGGAGCTGGTCGGAGAGTAGCCTTCGCTACTCAAGTCAACCCAGAGCCCAACGAAATAATGCAGTGTACTAAACACATGAGGATCCCATTCAAGCTTTACTAGAAGCTACAGCGTGTAGTATTACAGGCGAGAAAGCACGGGAATGGTTCAAGAATGCAGGTATATTACAGAATGAATTCAGTAACTGAATGTATGCTGCGAGGGTGAATGGAAAATGGATGTGGGCTAGCAAAAAGACATGCAAGTAATGGTGCAAACATAACAGCATATGAGTGGAGTTGAAACCTACACTCGCCATGATTTGATAGAGTTGCAAAAGTTGTAATGAGCTTTGAGGAATGCATACCAACCCAACTTTGTGAACTTTCCGTGATCGCGCCACTCTTTCTCATCGAGTCTCTCAACGCCACGATGACCCGGGCAATATTCCATAGCCGCAAGTTTTTTTTGATCGCTCTCTGAAATTCCGTACTCAGCACAGAATTCTGGTAGCGATATGTTGTGAAATATCGCGCTAGGCGAAGATGTGCAAGTGTGTGTTCGATATGGAAATCCGGGACTAGCTGGTTGATGGTATGCATATGGCACAGCACCAGGAACGAAAGGACCATGACCATAAGGTGGGAGATAGTATGGTGGGTATCCGTAAGGCGGTGTAGCTGGTGGAGGTGGCAGAGCATAACCTGGCAGCAGTGGCATGGCCTGGGGATAGTATTTCATCAGCCCATTCGACGTATGACTCGGATCCCTTTCCTGAAATTTCACTGTTTGAGCGAATAAGGTGCATGTATGCACCAAATTTACTCACGGCTTCATCCGAGTCCATTGGTGGCTTTGGTGTGTATAACCAGATGACGACATTATCAGTTGCACGTTTCGCCTTGATGGCGTCAAGGAGTGCATCGAAGCCGGCTTGATTGGTGATCGTCTTGCGAAGAGCAGATTGAGGCTGCCCCTCGAACTTCCACTCGAACTTTGACACTGGAAGGGTACTGAAGTTGCATGAAAGCACGGATGAGACTTCCATCTTGAATTTGGAAAAAGACTGGAGCGTGTGGAACTTGAATGGTCCTTTCGACACGAATGTCGTCGTCGTCGCCATCTTGGCACCGCGACCTCGCCCTGGCTGCCTCTCAGTTGTAGTCTCATAAACCTGAACGTGTACCGTAAAGTTGCGAGGCTTCTCTTCATCGGATTCCTCGTCATTGGCGGAGGCTTCTTTACGCTTAGTGGATCCACCTGCCTCGTCTGTCTTGGGTTTCTTCGGCAGATGTTTGGCATCAGTTGGATCTTCGATGTGGCTCGGTGTCCGCTTGCTAGGAAAAGATGAGGGGGTATGGATGACGAACCGAATGTCTGACGAGATAGCTAGAGTGACTCGTCAGTCAGAAAATCGGACGTTGGAAATTGATCTTACAGCCTCCTGAATTGGTGGGCTTGGTTTCTGGTGTACCCGTTTGTGAATTGCAGGCGAGATCGACCGTGTCGAGGGCAATTGGCTGATCCAAGGCAGCGGACTGGTTTCGAGTTCTATTAGTCAATATCGTTACCCCAAGGACACGCACCTGATTTGTCTCCAGCTCCTTCTTGATGCTCTTGGGTGTGTGCTCGCGCGTTGTGCACCGGCCAGGTGCCAGATCTTCGTTTAATGGGCCGGTTTCTCTTGACGCCAGTGCGGGAACCTTGATGGTGAGCTTCCCATTGCTAAAGCCAGCCGAGGTAGCTGTTGTGTTCTTCTTAGATCTCGTAGCGCGTTTTTCCTTTGGCATGATTGATTCGTTGGCTGGAGCTAACCCAAGCTAACTTACGCTGGTAAGTTGCTGGTAAGGTACGTCGAGACCGATTTCCTGGTCTGTCCGACGTGCCTCAACTTTTTCTCGCAAAAAGAAAAGAAAACTCGCGTCAAAAGAGGCTTAGTGAAGCAGCCAACAGATTATGTATGAACCAACTCAACATTTTGTTGAACCTCCCGCGCCCGAAGACGCGTGCTCGGTCATGCCCAGGACTCACGTTTGCGCTATGGGAGGACTGCCATGGTCACATCGAACGTCCCGAACACGTTCGTCTCATACTGATACCGCATGAATTCCGTGCTGCGATGCGCACGAGCTCCTATCGTCAGTTTTTTTTTTCTGTGGATGACATATCTGCCTTCTTCAATAAACGCGTTGTTGACGAGCACGTCAACGCTCCCCCATCCCGACTCTTGAATGATAGCATCGATCTGCTTCTTCACTTGCTCTGTTCCGATGGTGATATTGAGTTCTGCACAGTGGATGTGTGATCTTTGCAGCTCGGGGCCATCTAAGAAGTGCTGGCTGTTGCAATGACTCGGTCACCGCGAGCTAGTACGATGCTGCTAGTGACAAGTTGACGTCCCAAACCGGATGAGGTGCCTATAGTGGTTAGTGATGTTCAGGTGCACCGAGCCTTGCAGGGATTTCAATGGGAAAGGAACATTGCTTCATAAGGGGCTACCGCTGGTGGCGATGGCGTCTGTGCACACCGTGATTTCAATCCGCGTTTCGACGCGTCTACAGAGTCTCGCTGAGTCCTGGAAGTGTTCAATCCCTCTCGTCGGCAAATGCTGACTAAGCTTCCAGAAATGGCAATGACGCGTGAGTTCAAGTTGTAGCGAGCAAGGCAAACGTACCTCTGAGCTGTATCTCCTGCCATCATGGTCGCTCATCACGGTGACGTGGAGCCTACCGAGCAGTCCCCAAACTGCCCTCACCTTCCAAATGAGGACGGCCCCGTCAGACGGCCTTGGTACAAGAGGCCACGAGCTGCTTGGTATCTAGCATGTTATTCATCCTGAACCTTGATTAACACTTTGCGCTGTGATAGGATCTTTTGCATGAAAGTACTCTCTTCCAGCGGAGGTACTATGACCGCTGGACCTCGGCTTGAAATGTTCAGAGAGCTCGTTTGTAGAAGTTACATTCCTGAACATGTCGAGACCCCCGGTTTACTTAACCTACTACCTAACACTACCACAGCTGCAAGTATCGTTATAAACTACCCAGCGACTTTCATCGAGGCGTATCTCCCACCGAATCACCAAGCGTATATGAGTGTAGGTTTGCACAATGCAACTGTCGACAGGTTTACACCTATAGTGGATTGTGCAAGTAACCCACACGTACAGGCAGAGATCGCGAAGCTCGTTGCGGGTATGTGGTTCGTTCATGGCCATACTCTGCTCACAAACTGTGCGGCCCCTAGTCATCACCATCATCAGCGGTATTCTGTCTTGTCTCACGACAGGCTGGTGGGGTGGGGTGTGTGCTCGTTTTCGTCTTATACTCTCTTATGCAGACTATTGTTGGCCAGTTTCTAGATCGCCATGGTCGAACGCGAACAATGGGAATACTTGTGTTTGGGCCGCTTATGACCGACTTCTTGACTTTTTTCGTCTTTCGCTTCTCTGATATACTTCCTGGAAAATATTGGTTTCTGGTTTTCGCCCCCGTGATTGAAGGCATGTTGGGAAGTATGTCGTCTTGTTCGTGTTTTGTTTTTCATAACCAAACTGTGATTCACTCAGCTCCTTCATCCACCATGACTGCGGAAACATCATACGTGCGTGATGTCTCAGAACAACACCATCTGTATGTAGACAACTTCGGCGGCATGTTAGGAAAGAATATTTACCTAGTTTCCAGTGCTCGAAACTTTTCTCTGCTAGTCGGCATCTTTTACGCGGGAAGTACTATTGGCCCTGTCGTGGGAGGCTTCCTCAATCAACAAACCAGCAACGTCATGGCTGCATTGTACGCTGCGACTTTAATGCACTGTGCATATGCTGCTATCGCGTGGTTTGCAATGCCAGAGTCTGTCACCAAAACTGCGATGGCTCATGCGCGGAGCCGATACGCACACGAGCTGGCGTCGGTCGCCGACATTAATGTTGGTCCCTTCCGACGGCAGGTTATGATATTTACCAAGTCATTCTGGGACTCGTTCCCATTGAACGTGTTGATGCCAAAGCGTCAACGCAACTCCCAGCGGAAGAGGAACTGGAATTTGACATGGTTGGCCATTTCTGCAGCGCTGATAAATGCTGTCATGGTGAGATCGGTCAGGTGCTATGAATGTATTTATCGTTCATTAAAAGCCCCACAGGCATCGTCCAGTAGTGTGTATCAATATGCCATGTACAACTATCGCTGGTCGTCTCTTGACGTATGGTGCACATCATGGTCATTTTGCTGCCTCACTAACTTTTGGACCAGCTTGGCTACTTCATCAGTGCTACAGGACTGTCGACTGTTCTTTTCCTCACGGTAATCTTTCCTGGTGAGTCATCCTGTCTCGACTGACCGTGAAAATAACTCAAGGGCTAGAAAGCCATAATCAGTGTGTTGGGGCGAAGAGCAGTCAGATCACAGCATGTAGACAATGTGAAGCAGAACACGCTGTTGGACCTTAAAATGCTTAGAGCGTCTAGCATATTTGTCGCTGCTGGCTATGCTCTCATGGGGATCGCTCCTACAGGGCTCATCTTCGCCTTTTGTTCCATCGTAAGCACCTTTGGGCAGGGATTCTTGCCCACTATTCAGAGTGTGGCGGCAATCCTCCACACCAGTGCATCGGGTGAGGATGACACTGGACGCCTGTTTGGTGCACTGAGTGTTGTATATGTTTTAGGGTGAGTGTCTGCGTTGCATAAACTGTCAAAGATTCTCAAAATGTGGGATGCGGTATCTAGTGGCCGTATCATAGGACCCGCGATTTATGGAACGATTTATGTTGCGACGGTGTCATTCTTTTCATCTGCGATATTCTGGCTGTCGGTTGGGTGTTCCCTGACGGCGTTTTTGATTTTGGCGTTTGTTCGCCTACCTGACAACGTATCGGATAGGGAGCAACGAGATGATGACCTTACTCAACATGCTGATCCTGAATTAGAACCTCTTCTAGGCGGTAGCACGCCTGTAGAAGCATAAGCTTGAAGCTTGTTTGTAGCCTTGGGAGTGCACAATGATCACTATTCTCGTGTGGGTCACCTGTATGCTTGATTTTTTAGGGTAAAAACATCGCTCCTCACATAAAGGTGCGCGCTTCATTATCCCACCTACGGATTGTAAAATAGTACCACTTTTCATTTTTCTAATGCTGGCTCGCATCCGTCCCTTGCCCCTTCACTCTCAGTTCCTAGTTCTCAGTCCCTCAACTTTCAACTCCAACGTGACTTCGTCCCCCCAAACGACCCACATAACAGCGCATCCCCATGCCGCCTGTGTCTTACATCCACGCGATGGAGAATTCAGATAGAGATGGATACGATATACTTCAAGGACGAGAGGAAACGAGTACTTGATGATTACCCGGAATGGTGTCGGCGCCATTGGACATATCAATATGATCCACAACAATGTCAATCTATAATGCGCTACATCTAATACAGTACAGCGCCTTCAAAATACTCTCATTGATGGACGTGCAGGTTAACCACTGGCAGAAACACGATCAAGACCCAAGCACACCATTCACCAACCACTCCTTTCGCTCGCTCCCCAACCCCGGAAGTATATCACTCGGCGTGTCCTTCCTCTGCACAACGATACTAGGAACGACTGAATATGCTCTCAGTCGACCACTTTCGATAAGCCATGAGAACGCATGGTCTATTGCACGGGAGTAGGCAAAGGGGGGGTACCGGAGGTGCTGGAGGAGCCTACGGGCTCCAGGGAGGGAGAGGGCATAGGCATGGGTGCATTTTGGGGAGTAAGAGGGGTGCAGGTGTGTTGCGAAATTCATGTTTGGGGTTGATAAAGGTGAATAGAAAGCCTCATCAGACCAGCAGTGACCTTTATGTCATACGGTTATTTTTTGTTCTGCTTAGATAGAAATGAATTCAAGTTCGGTGAACTTACCCAGCAAGACAATGTCCCATCCCGCCGGTAAGACTTTCCATATCCCAGAAAGCCGGTCCGCGATATCTTTCTCCATATCAATATCATCCTCCAAGAAAACTGCCACGTCCTCAGGTTGCGTATCAACTTTATCTATGAACGCGCGTATGGCAGACACGTGTGAATGCCAACATGCAACTCTTGCAGGTGATAATTTCATCCAGTCAACGACCCTCAGGATACCCGTAGGCATCGAGAAGTCGTCTATTGCACTTAAAAGAGGTGGAGGTGAGCTTGGAGAAGAAGGCGCTATATATTCGGGCAAAGGAGGGGATTGGGTTGTCCAGACATCCGATCCTGAGGGTAGGAGAGGCTCGTGTGTAAGGACGGAAAGGGCGTTGATTTCACGAGGCCAACGGAATATGGAGTTGGTACTTGTTTCTGTGCCTGTGTTTGCGTTTCCTACTCCTAATGGGGTCTGCCAGTGCTCACGCTGGTGAACCACCCAATCGAGGAGACGATGTACGAGCGGGTTCGTGAAAGGCGTCGCATCGATGATCGTCCATGAAAGGTTTAGAGCTGTGCGTAGGAGTTCCATTTGTTCACGTCTATCTTGCCGTTCGGGCAGGGAGATCAGGTAGATATGGGATGCGAATCCTAGGAAACGAGATCGTCCTCGCTCAGCCTGAGGTTCAGGTTCAGATTCGGAGATGGAGGTTGGCATTGTGGGTTTCATTTTTTTTGCTGTCACTCCTATTGAACCTGCGACAGAGTTGACTATAAGTTAGTCGGAAATGCATGATATATGTGTTGATGCCAATTTGTAACATACCTCAGGCCTCAACTGTTGCGGACACAACGAACCGAGGAAAAGAAAGAAGAGGTGTGATCTGATAAGTTATCAGTCTGCATCTGTAACTAAATAGGTTCCACCACGGTTAGCATCCAATATCTGCCGAAATTGAAGGAACGCCAACTGGCAAGT
>JBBPRH010000042.1:0-89196 GCA_038092915.1 Boletus pseudopeckii
ATATGCTGGATCCCCACTTCCCAATTCCTCTCAGCATCGACTTCTAATGGTTTGGTCGACATTTTCTAGCAAATCCATCAAAATGTTAAGTCTCGGTTTGTATGTTTTGATAATGTGCTATGGGCCAATTTCCCTTTCGTGAAATTTCTGCACCGAGCGAGCTCACACTTTCATACCGGAGTGCGATGTTTATGGACGGCATCGTCACGGAACACTACCCTACCTTCATATCGTCGACCATGCCCCAGATCGAATCACTAGGGACTGAGGTTAGTCGCAAACCGTCCTGTGGGCTACCCATTTCAGTGCTTCTCTAGACCTTGAGTGACCGACCAGGAGGACTCGATACTTCTCTGGGAAGCACTTCAGACTCTCCGTCGCATGTGAGACTGCTTGTCTTACCCAAAAAGGCTGATTATTTACAACATGGCAGACAGGTAATCAAAGCCCCTCACAGGAGTGTTATATTTCGTGGAAAAAAATTCCCGTGGACGCTATCGTCGTCACTGGGACTGACAAATTCGTGCCGCAGACACTGTACAAGCCCTTTACCGAGGCAGACAAGGAGCGGTACCTTGAGCAAGTCTCTCTCTCACCGCCGATCATTTTCGTGACAAAAGAGCCGCTTGAGTGGGGTATTTCACTCAAGGACGTCCGCAACGGAAAGACACACCGTCTCGTGGATAAAAACATCCCCGTCTTGCAGGATTGTGGACCGTCAGTGTCCATCAGGATCAATGTAAGTTGGCAGCCAACTAGTGTAACGTGGCTGACGACCATCGCTCACCAGTGGCCTGGATATTCCCCATTCAAACGTCGCATCTCTTCGCGAAATTGGCGTAAGATGAAGGGTCCAATTACGAAAGAAAAGCTCGCAAAGAGCTTAGCAAAGACTACTTGTCAATTCATCGAAGTAGGCAATCGGGCAATGACATTCTGGATGCGCCTGTTGTCAGGATTTGCCCCAACACTAATACGAGAATCTGATAGATCGTGGACCAATCGGGGATCCGTCCCACCAAAATAGTTGCTCGAGGGGTACGAATTCTGTGGTGCATACATCAGCACTGATCGGAAGGAATCTCATGGGAGTTACCTGGAAATATTGCGCCAACGCGGTTGTCTCGGGCAACGGTTCGGCATTAGGATCCAAGAGGGGTCGAATGTCATTAAAGAATGGATGTACAATGACTGCTGGGTTGTCAAACATAGGAATGTGTGGAATGGTGATGAAAGACAGGGACGAGTCTGGGCGGAGGAGAGGGAGGAGGAAGCATAGCTATCACAAACCCTTATATCCGAGTCACTGGCACCATCTTCAGCCTAGTAACGCCGAACAGTAATGTTGGGTGCAAGAGCCATGACTCAGAAACTAGGAAACACTCTTTACCCCGAGTGTAGTTCGGGTCCGGAACACCGCTGCCCGGAGGTCCCTGGTTCCATTTCGACGTTCGATCGACTTCCGAACCTGGTCGAACCCCATTGTGGGTACTACATTGTATTGGTATAACAGTCGATTTCCTGTGGTCCGTTTTATCTCAGCGTCCTCGAGCTGGGGGCGCATTGCGTTGTCTGGTGGCAGATGTTCCATGACAACCTTAGGGCGGACACGGATCCAATAGAGCGATTTGAACGGATTCATGGGTGAATGCAACGGCATTGTAGCAGCTTTCTTTCCAGGTCCAACCATGGGCCAACACTGATTGTTAATGACCAAGGCTCGTGAACAGCATGCGCCAAGTCTACAGCAAGGGTTCAATGCGAGCATGAACACGTCTGGTAACACAGCTACTCACAGTTGCTGTCAACCAACTGATCAAGTTGTGCTCTTTTTGGTGGTATCCGACACAGCTTGGCGGTATTCACACTCTGGGGCATGCGTGTAATCATGTTATGACTGTAAGAGTAATCTGGCAGACTTTGGCGTCACGAAGGACATGCTAGCGTCGCCAGAGCGCCACGTCGAGAGTGAATTTCCCGGAGGGATGATGCCAGTGAGCACCGAGCCCTCAAGTCTCTACTAGTAGCTAAGTTAGACTGTGTCAAAGGGAACCACATAGCTACTGCACCTTGTGACTGAGCGCTAATTAGCTTTCAAGTTTTGCCGGTCTTCGCACAGATACTGGGACCGAGAGTCAATGCAACTTCCATCCAAACCCGTTTCTTGGCTTTAGTCGCATAGCATCGTTGCTACGCCCACTTATTGAGATAGCGGAATATTAAACTCGAGATTCACCGGTATACTAGCAGTCATCCGTTGGCCCGGGCCATCGAAAGCTGTGGAATGTAATCAATCAATCTTCTTGTGAAACGCCCGGGAGCGGCACTCAACTTGGTCAACGTACGGGATAACATCGTCTGCTGTGGATTGCATGATCACCAAGTTTCAGCATATCTCCCTCAACATGCCCCAGTTACTAGTGGAAGTGTCTGAATCAGTGCTGGCTTGAAGTATCTCGCCGTGCTCATCTCTTGCCGCCAGCTCGCTTTCTATTTCACATTCACACGCTGAGGAACTCGATGTCCTCACCAATCTAGCCATCTCAAACAGATATTCCCGCGACGGATATCTAGTAGTGGGTTTTTGGTGGTCGAAAACACCATCTTGCAGGGTTAGTCGGGCGGAATCTGTCAGGTTTCACGCCTTGTCTGCCGACAGCTTTTCTTCGCGGTGTTTTCTGCGCTCTGCACCATCGTCGCCTGAATCGCTCTCTTCCTCTCTCTGCGCCTTTGGTCAAGCCCTGCCCCCCTCTGTTTTGAGTCACTTTGTCCCTGATGGTGATGATGTTTTGTCACTGAATTTTGAGCAACACAGGAGATGTGATCTGCTTACCTTTGGTTCTCTTCATGGGCTTGTGCTCATGGGCAATTGTGATTGTTTGCAGGATGCTATCTGCACATTGCGAGTGGGTGATAAGTATATATCCCTTAGCAGGTTTTGCCATGGACTCCGATGTGGCCAAATTTCGTAGATTATTCTAGCACCATTGTTGTACGAAGGTGAGTCTGGAAAACTGAGTTACTGGCGGCACAAACTTGTACATGCATGACAATGCTGACATTGACAGCTTGGGATGATGTACTTGAGAACAGTAGATATTATCCCAACATTGAGCACACTCTAATGTCCAGGAATACTGAGGTGCATCAATCCGTTGCACTTGAAGTAGTAGTTCTCCACAGTGCTCAGTGCCGAGTCGCCCGACAGGTCTCCGGGTTTGGCAGGAGGGACATTTCATTTCTCGACTCTTTGCAGCCTATAATCGCGACGCGATCATCGTTGTCTATACTTCTGAAGTGTGCTAGTAAGCTGCAAGCATGTTTGTTTCCACCGAGATCAGAGACACCGACAAAGTCGAATACACCCCTAGTAATCACCAAGAAATTGCAATCGGCCAGTAATGACTCCACAGAATAGTAATCACGACACAGGAACCGATGGAAAAGACTCGTCCCACTGATAAGAAAACGTAGTGAATGGACTGCGAAGGCGAAGTTGTGGTTGCCAACTCCCTTTCGATACGTGATGGAGGGATACCAGGATAAGGTCCTCTACCCCGATATGGTGATTTCCGATTTTCCACCTTATATCAGATTCCGCCTCCATAGGTTTCTCTTGCACATCCTACCACCAATGTCAGCCAAAACCAGACTTACAATCGTTGAATTCTACCCACTCCTACAAAACGGCGAACACAAGTAGCGATATTTTTCGCAAGCTTGGCTCTGGTGATATGGCCCTTGGGGGTCTTGAAGTCCATTGTCGGAATCTGTTTTGACCATGGTGCGTAGCCCGGCCACTAGAGAAACGTGTTAATCAGTGAGGTGGGAAAGTGTCCGAATACATGCCTGGATGCGGATTGACACAGAGGGTCCGCAATTATTAAACATACGATCGTCCTTGCCATTTAGGTGCCTAAGTCTTTGTTTTAGGGCATCATCGAGGGATACACCCAATTCGGATGAATCATCCGTGTGGAAGAATATAGTTTCTTTCAATTCCACATCTCGTATGTACCGTTTCCTGTCGGCTTCGGTATACGGTTGATAAACCGTCTGAGGGACGAAATCATTCGTCCCACATAGCCTGATTATCCTCTTCCACTCAAGGATGTGGGAGATCGGCACCTGCGTCACTGCGTGCTAGCACTAAATTAGTTTTTGCCCATGGCATCAGACGAAAAAAAAGTTACGGGTTCTACGGGAAGGGGGGAGGTAGAAGCGTCGAGCATGTCCCCGTCAAAGCTTGGCGAGTAAAGCGACAAGGGTGACACTGGAAGAGGTGACAACTTCTCTACATCCTATAAACCAGAAAGATCAAGATTGATCATCCTAAATATCACGCCTACGTACTGGCATCAACATTCCACTTTCTGACGAAGCTGACCGGGGTAAGGGAACATGGATGGATGGCTGAAAACTGGGGTATAGTTCAAAGTAGGGTGTTTGTAATACTTTGAGAGAGGTGCTTGACGCTGTGGAGTTATCTGAATCGTTGATTTGGCAGGGACTCAGTTGGGTATCAATATGCAGTTGCTGGTTAGCTTGCTGCCGCTGGCTGGTTGAAGTACTTCCGAGAGGAAGATATACGAGGTTCTGATCATAAGACGTGTCACCGAAAGAAGCCGCATGAAGAAAGTCGGTGGGCATCTACGTCACTCAGCGATCGCCTCGCCTAGGATGAAACCTGTACTCACAGAGGGGTGAATGAAATCAACCATGTTTGCGGGATCTGCGGTAAGGAAGTAATGCGTGTCGTAGCTGATGTTGCTGGATTCCACGTAGTCATCGTCATGACCCATCAAAGCGTAAGGGCTAGAGTATGGCTCTGACCAATGGCCCAGATCCGCATCCATGGTGGTTAACAACTAACAATACGACCCAGTTCGGCATGGCTTATATGTGCAACCGCTGGTACAGAGACTGATGCATGATCCACAGCATATTGCTGTGGGGGAAGCGTGAGCTGAGCGCTTGCAAAGATGCTAGATGACGCAACTCGAAGGTTCAGGTCCAGATCACAGCAGATCTCGCATTACTGGATATGTGCCGCACGCCAACTAGTATCATGATTGTGAGGTTTGGGACGTTTTACGAGTGTGTCAGTTACTTGGAACGCTTGCCTTGGGTGGGTATTCTAAATAGTCATTCTAGAAGGTCTATTGGAGGGACAGCCACGCCGCCGTAACTGGTCAGAGCGGTGCATAGCACTAGCCAAACCAGCGCAATTGCGCCATGTCAAACATGAGAAGGAGAGAGGTCACCTCGGAAACTTGCAAGGAAAAGTAAAATTGAACATGCATGTGTAGTACGTAGTTAGTACGACCAGTTGAAGTAGTGGTTGGTAGGAGTGTGACCCACTGCCAAATTTGGGTACGTTCAGTGACAGCCTCATTCGGGAGTCGGTCTCTTCTAGTCAAAGCCAATCATGTCCTCACTGGCAGGTGCGCTCGAGGAACCCGTGCGCTACAACCACAGCTACCCCTCTGCACCGTCTTCTCGTACCCACGAACAAGATGTCGACATGGAAACCTCAGGCAAGGAGCTAGAGGTCAAGGAGGAACCAGACTCCTTCCCGGGACAGGCTGTGGTGAACCGGGATCGTGTTGACGAGCCAATGGACGACCTTTTTGGACAAGAGGCAGAAGTGGACGAGTCTAAACATGTCAAATCCGAAACGTGCGCTCTCATATTGCCTCGTAACACAGTTCCTTGTGTTCATACTACACGCATACAGAAGCCTTGCCGCTACACCCGCAGAATCAGGGTACGATTCTGATGAACTCTCGCAAATGGAAAAAGACCGTCGACGGGAATTGGAGTATATGGAAAACGACGAACCAGCCCAAGTGGTACCAGAGATCCAGGAAGCCAACGTTTCCATACCGAATATTCCAATCCCAAGGACCTCTGACGGTGATGTAAAATATATCCGTCCATCGCATGGCATGGCGCTCACTGCTGTCCTAGCACTGGGTAATTCGTGTACCTAATTTCGTTAAAGTGGATTCAAAGCCATTTCACCCTGACACCTACGTGGGTCCGGAACAAGACGAAGAAGACTCCCACCCAAATGAGAGCATGCGCGAGAAAACTATGTCCATAAAGCTGAAGGTGGAAAATACCGTTCGATGGAGGTGGATCAAGGACGAATTTGGCCAGGATGTGAGTGCCTGTCTACCCACCTAGTCACCTTTTTTATGTAAATTACAGAGACGCCAATCAAACAGCCGGATCGTTCGTTGGTCCGACGGTTCCCTGAGCCTCCGACTAGGCAAAGAGCTCTTCGACATCAACCAGACTATCGATACCTCTGGCGGCGTTGTTCGCCAGTCGATCGGAAGTTCACAATCAACTTCTCAAAGTACTCCCTCCGCATCGCAGCCACCCAGTTTGAAATCTCAAGGTTTGACCTATCTCGTTGCACAGCACAAGAGATCGGAGGTCCTTCAGGCAGAAGCCGTCATTACCGGTTACATGACCTTGCGGCCGACTGGTATGCAGTCTGAAACACATCGCATGCTAGTTCGTGCAGTGGGCCAAAAACACAGCAAAGTTGCGCGATTGCGCATGGCCCCTGAACCCACTATGGACCCTGAACGAGAAAAGTTGGAGCTACTGAGGCTTTCCGCCAGGAAATCCAAAAAGAAAATAGATGATACAGGATTCGGAGTGCGCAGAAAACGGAGTTCTAGCCAAAGGAAACGTTCTAGCCACGATGTTTGGACGGACGATGAAGAGCCAGAGTATGGGGGCTCCGAGGATGAAGATGACGTGCGTGGTTCCAAACGAAAGGCAGAGGCGCGCAAGGGTGGGGAGTATCAGGAAGATGACTTCGTTGTCGCCGATGAGTCGGACGAGGACGGAGGGTTTGGGCAAGGTTCGGGCAAAAAACGCCGTCGCCGTGAAGAAGAGGAAGAGGATCCTCTGGATCGCTTGGACGCAAAAATTGATCAACAGCAGGAGGAAGAACGCAAAAAGAAGAACAACGGCTCTTTGGGCGGCGATGATAGTCATGATATGGACGTGGAAAGCGAGGAGGAGGACGAAGAGCATAGGGCGCGCAAAGCCGGGTCGGGCACGCGAAAGACGAAGAGAACGTTAACCTTTGAAGAGGATGAAGACGAGTAGAACACTTGGTTTTTTTTTTTTTTCCATTTGCGCATCACGTACGTTCCATTTATATACATCAACACAGTTACCTCTGTAACATTCCGTCTTGGTCCCACCTTTCAGAAGGTTGGACACTGTTCACCGTGTTTTGGTTCTCTTCGTTATCCTCGAGGAGATTGTGAAGTGTAAATATGGCATGTTCACGCAGATCTAATCATTGCGTTATTCCAGGACGATCCGAACAGCATATTGAGCGACGCACAGGGATTGCGTTCATCCACGACACACATGTTCATAATCACAGTGATACCCTCACAGTTGCGAATAGAATCCTGTATCTTTCTGTCTTTGTGGCACAAAATGCCCAGCAGGCGCACGAGATCACGTTTTACATACGAGAACCCTGTTGGATCTGTGGCCCCGGGAATACGTTGGACGGGCTCGGAAGATGAAACTGGTTTCCCGAAATTAATCCGCGGCAGAAAAACATCCAGAAGCCGTAGCAGTTCTGTGGTAATATCCCAGTCCATCCACGCTGTCATGTAAGGTTTGACATGGGACTTACCTATGGCACATGCTGCTATTTCTTGACCATGTGGCGAAACCGCACCACGAATGAGCAGCGACGAGTCATCCTTTGAGTTCTTTGCGATGCGACTCCCTTCGAACTCGAGCATGGCGCTGACAAGGCACTGGGTCACGAGCACAAGTGCCTCGCACGCCTTTGGTAGGAAGAGATCAAAGCTACCGTGACCTGACAAATCTCCACTGTGACCAACCACATTATCTACTGACCCTGTTCCAATCGATTTTATGACTGCCTGGGTGGAAAACGTGCAAAGCTCGAAAAAACATGCTGTCAGCATAGGGCATATCCCCACGAGTGCCGTCCATGAATGTGAGGAGTGGAGGTACGAATCTAATAGCTTGAGTAGTGTGGTTTGGTGAGGTGCAATTATTTCTTCCGCACTTCCAGTACCACGGATCAATCATCATTCAAAAGGTAGGAGGAAAACGTACACTTTCAAGTTCGCATACAACTGTGGCGCAAAACCGCCGTTGAATAAGTGCGCAAACAGATGATACCTAGGGAAGTCGCTCAGTACGCAGTTCAGGGTGACGGGAGTCCCGAGTTCACCCATAGTCAAATGCTTTCCCCCCGTCACTAGACTCTTCTGCGTCATATAGTGTTACCATACAATCCAGGATTGTGATGCATATCCTAGCACCAACTTGCGTTTCAGCAAGCAACCCCCTTGTTTGAAGAGCGAGGTAAGACTAGAGACAGGGAGAACACTAAGATGCGTACCGCCGGTAGTTGTTCTCGTGGACGCAGTTGACCAAGAGCACAAGGAGCGATAGAATAGTTCGAGTATCAGGGGAACCCAGCAGCCGACTTCAAATAGTTAGCGGAGAAACCGAATAACGACCCCACCCAACTCGCCACTCACACGAACACAACCTGTTCCTCGGGCAGATTCAGGTAAGTCTCCCATAGACGGGTCATGAGCCCATCGTTTGAGGTTACCATGTTCGATAGAGTCTGGATCAACATACGAGTAGCCGCATATGCTGTACAAGATATAAACGGATTGGATACTACGTTTCTACAAGAAGTTTCACTCACATTGTGGATCCTGTGCCACTGACCAGGAACTATAAGCATGAAGGATGCGCCGCAGAGAAGGTTCGTTCGCACTTGGGACTTTGAATCGGTCTCACTGTCATGGGAGACGATTATCTGAGCTCACAATGCATTCTGCTGGTTGCTTGGTACAGCCGCGACAAGGTTTCTGGTGAACCTCGCGATGCTCATCACGAGAGATCGAGTTGACGCATCGCTCCCATCGGACGCGACTTGTTCAGCCAGTGTAAACCATGCTTGGTGGAGGCTGGGCCAGATCGATGGGTTATTAGCGCCCATTTGTACCCTATATCTCTAAATCAACAACTTGACTGTGTATATATGCCGAGTGCATACCTGAGACCTTCGTCCCGGGCAAGATCATTGGCAATACTATCCAGCGACGCCGTGTCAGTCATCGTGGTGATACCATCCTTACCCTTCCTGACGAGAAGTGTGTCACAAAATCTGCAAAAGTTTGTATTGACAGAGCATGCGTTGCTGTCCGTCATGGTCTGGGTTAAAAGTCAAGGTAAATATTTCCACGATTACTTACAGGCGTTTGGCCCCTATAGCTAGTTAGATAACCTCAAATGCTGAACCACTCCGCAACATAATGCGCGGCTATCGCATACGTATCGTCGTGCAGAGAAAAACAGAGACATATCAGTCGTACCCCCCCATTGTCGACACTTTCTTGCCGAAATCAGTATTCGAGCGTCTTCCATCTCAGTCTGCGAAGCCAACCTCGAGAAGGAACGCGATCTTCAATCCAGCCCATAAAGACTATAGATTTGGCCCCATCCGACTGGACTGGATTGATTTCGAGAACATGTCTGTCTATACTGGTAAGACGAATGAGAGCGTCAAAGGTACGCGTCATCTGCGGTAATCCTAATGACGGCATTCAAAATGATTTGGCGACAGGGCCTGCCACTGCAACTTTCGTTCCACACTCTCGTACCAAGTCTGGCTCCACCAACTTGCCGGAAGGAGTTGTGCATGTTTACCGCGACTATGATAGACAGCCAGATGCCGACAAGCTAGCATCTTCGTCCTCGGCAAGAACAGTGAACCTTGATGACTCGGATGGAGTCACTCTGGGCGTTCTCGCTGTTCCAGCATGGATGACACCCTCGGATTTTCTTGCATTTGTGGCACCGGCTGCGGAAGGAATGGCTCATCTCCGCTTGGTCCGGTCAGTGTTTTTCCTGTGGTATCACTTCAGGCTTATAGTGACTTCTCAGAATATTCCTTGCAGGGATTCTATGCCCAACCGTTCGATGGCTCTCATCAGATTTCGGCGGTCGGAACAAGCAACGGAATTCGTGGAAGCCTACAATGGAAAGCCTTTCAATTCGATGGACGTGAGTACATTATGCTCATGGGGGAGCCATCTCAAACTATCCTCAGCCTGAGACATGTCATGTAGTACGCGTTTTGTCCGTGGAGATTGATACAGACGACTCCGTGTCTGCAGCGATATCTCGTTTGGGCTCTCCACAGTCCCTGACGTACGAACTTCCAACGTGTCCAGTGTGCCTCGAAAGAATGGATGCCGCGGTGACGGGCCTGATTACTGTTCCTTGCTCTCACACATTTCACTGCATGTGCCTCAGCAAATGGGGAGATAGTCGGTTCGTCCGCTATTCTTCGCACATTCCTCGAGTTAATTTACAATTACATTATAGTTGTCCAGTCTGTCGGTACTCTCAGACATTGCTGTCCTCCCATCCCACGACGTCGCGTTCACGTACGATTCCATTTGCGAATGCAGCCACACCATCTATCTCAACCTGTGCCGATTGCCTATCTACAACAAATCTTTGGATATGCCTCATTTGCGGAAACATTGGCTGCGGTCGGTACGGTCGTGCTCATGCCCACGCCCACTATGAAAATACGACACATCTCTATGCCCTTGAATTGGAGACTCAGCGTGTTTGGGATTATGCTGGTGATGGGTATGTCCACCGACTGATCCAAAACAAGGCAGATGGAAAGTTGGTTGAGCTTCCCTCTGCCTCGTCTTCCATGGGCACAAACTCCAGGGACGATGGTGCCCTGGGACCAAGTCACGCCGATGCTCTTAGCGCAGAGAAAATAGAAGCTATTGGCATTGAATATTCATATCTGCTCACATCTCAACTCGATTCCCAGAGGTCGTTCTACGAAGAACAAATCACACACTTGAAGACCCAGGTCGATGAACTGCAGAGCATAGTGCAGAAACTTGCCCGTGAAACGGAAGAAGGAAGGGCCGAAGCAGTGGCGCGGGAACAGCTGCGCCGCCGCGAAGAGGAGGAGCGGCTGGAGGCGATGCATCTGGAAAAGCAGAAGGTGGAGAAAAGGGCGGATAAAGTTGCCGAGGTCGCTCGGAAATTTGAGAAAGAGCTCAGGGAAGAAAAGGCAGTTAGTGAGGGATTGCTTAAGAACTTGGGAAAGATGAAGGAGAAAGCGGAATCCTCAGAGAGGCAAAAGCAGGAGCACGACGCGAAGATATCCGAGCTACAAGATCAACTCAGGGATGTCATGTTCTTCTTGGAAGCACGCACGAAGATCGAACAAGGCGAAGGTACTGAAGCTGAGGCAGCCGGAGGTTCTATTGAGCTGCCACCCCCTTCCGCACCCGTCAACAAGAAAAAGAAGGGAAAGAAGGGATGAGGAGAAGAAGCAGCTCACCGACCCGTGTTTGATATAAGGAAGAAAATGTTGACTCTCTCATTACGCCGAGATACTTGCCTTTCTAAAACAACGAAACAATGCCCTTCGCTTCCGTCGCAAGGAACTGAACACGAATTTGTGCTATACCATTCCTCTAATTCTACTTAGAAGATTTGGTAAACCATGAGATAACAAACGAGTACCAATGAATATCATGAAATGATGGGTTCCGTCGTTGACGTAGTAGTCCGATGACGGAGGTTCGTGTCTCCAATAGCTGTGCTCGACGCTTGAGGAACAATGTCGGGGTCACCACTGCTCTCCGCAGTATCCTTGTGTCGAACTACGGTATACTTGCGGGCGGGCGGGCGCGGGCTCGACATTTGTCGAGAGTCCCAAATCATATATAGTATGATCTCAGCAAAGGCGACGACTAGCGCGGCACAAACAGCCGATAGTGCTCGCTATCGACAGCTGTGTTAACCTGACGAACCAAGACGCGAATAGATGATTCGCATACCCATTCAAGCTGCATCCCCGTATATTCGCTTGCCCACCAAGTTGCAACGCCGGTTGCAACGACGCTCAGGAAAGCGTTGATTAAGGTAGCGATAGCTTTTCTCTCCTTGGTCCGCAGACGTTGATCCTCTTCGGGGTCTTTGGCTAAGTAAGGAGGAAAATGCTTTTCGGGCGACGTGCGGGTACCGGCCAGCAGCGAGACCATCGTGTAGGACTGCGGGTCGAGGGGTGGGGAACAAGCTTGCAAGGCGGCCTTTCCATCTGTAGTCTGGCACCACCTCGATGTCCTCAGAATGAGCTCGTACGGGATGACTGGTACAACTGTCGCCCTGGCTTCGGACGACAAGCGGGGGGTCAGTTGTTGAGAGGTTTCTTCTGGAAGGATTCGCAGAAGAGCTGCCAATGCGTCTCGGAGGTGCGGCTCCAACGAAACGTTCAATTTGTCGGCCATGCCAGTGGGATCAGTTTGCCTTCGGTGTGGTACTGTACTAACCAACGCATTGGTCAATGGTGACAAATCATTCTAGTTCTATCACCACCAAGTCGCCACAACTTCTGTACTCTCGTGTTCTCTTGAGTGACGCAAACAACATTTCAATCTTCCAGGTACAAGACTATCGTACAGTATACATGCATTCTCCGGACGGCTGATTAGTATGGTTGCAGGCGAGCCGCTAGACCAACTCGCTCGAACAACTGACCGCACAGTTGACTGACAGTTTATTGAACCTTTTCAACTCCAGGAGGGAATTTGTAACCACTTTGGCGTCTGACCTACAATTCCAGATGCAACTAAGTCGACGAAAATCGCCCTTGCTCGATGTCTTACCTCGTCAAAGATTTCCATTTCCAACAAACTCTTGTCATGCCCCCATAGGTCGCTCTGCGCCTTCCCATCTCTCACGCATCGCGCAACTTCATCTGCCTCAAAGTGCCACCCAACCCCGACGTATTCGAACCTTCTTGTCTCTTCTTTCACGATGGTCCCTGACTTGCCCTCCTGGAAGTATTGCACAGTGAACGACTTTGGGCAATAGATGGGCGCAGCAATGGCGATCGTTCCACGCTCATAACGAATAATAACACCGGTTTGGTAGGCGGCCACATTAATGTTGCAACTCAGCACTGCCTGTGCTGCAAGCGTATTTGGAGCGGAAGGTGAGTTGGGCGAGAAGGTGACTGTGAAAGAGGTATTGCGATCGACTCCCGTCAACGGCGTTCTGAGCATGGTGCCTGTGACGTTTGAGGGTTTCGCTCTCTTGTTAGAAGGGTGTTCGTACAACGCAAGGATGGCCTGTAAGCAGTGATGAGATTAGGTGTCACGACTGGGAAGCAATTGACGTGCCCAGATCAATGGGTAAGGGCCACTAAATACCAATTCATAAGTGAGATGCATCATGTCTTCCGCCGACCGTTCTACTTACAGGTCGAGCAGCGCCCCACCTCCCAGTGTAGGGTCCAGAATTCGGTGCGTAGTTGGAATCGCTGAGATGCGCTTGTCATTGACAGCCAAGCGCGGCTAATCACATAGTCACTCACTACTCAAACTGAAATCGCCAGACAAGTCAGCTGTTAATGCAACAGGTTCACCTAAGACACCGCTTTCCGCAATCTTCTTGACCTCTAGTGTGAGTGGCTGGAATCTTGTCCAGAGGGCCTCCATAAAGAAAACGCCGTGTTCCTTCGCGGCCGCGAGGAGGGACCGGAGTTCTGCAGCATTTGATGTGACTGGCTTCTCGCAGAGGACATGCTTCTTTGCTCTGATGCCATCCAAAGCGTTTTCATAGTGGATCGTGTGAGGAGTACCTGATGTATCACCGTGAGTGGTGCTGGGTTCAACTGCAAAATAATATCGCCACCAACCGATGTAGATGGCATCAACGTTCTTTGTGATTTCTTTGTGAACCAACGAGTTTCACCCTGCGAGGCGGAAACAAACACTCACGCTGTCCGAATAGACTTCTGTGTAGCTGCCATACGCCTTGATGGACGCATCCCCGTTTGCATGGTCAGCGATGAACTGGACTGCTGAATTCACGCTACGGGAGCCGACTGCGGTGACTTTGTGTGCTACGTCGTGGACATCACGACTACAGGAATAAGTCAGAGAGTGGGAAGCATAACCCATAACATTTTCGCCTACGTCTTGGGATCGACGAGGGCGTCCTTGCGGTGCCCTAATCAGAAGGATGGAGTATGCTTGAACTTGCGATAACTCACCCTTACGAAAGCGGCCGAGATCTGGCCGGTGGAGATGATTCCCCAGCGTAAGACAAAAGGTTGAGCTGATGCCATGGTAAGCTGCACAGAGGGGGAAGAACGGAGTCCCGAGGGCCTTTTTTTCGGAATATTTTATATCGCTTAGCATCGGCATCTGAAGACCTCTGCTGACCAGGTGAACAAGCCAGGGAAATCTAAACGCCATCCGACGGTCCGGAAAGGCAGCGCTATCAGATCCTTTTATCGCTGGACTCATCAACGTGCGAGATGTCCGTGCATGTCCACGATGGCGAGCAAGACGGCGAGCAAGCGCTTAAAGACGTCTTGATCACCCTCTTCGAACACTCTGATGTCCTTGCACAACATCTGCTCCCCGAGCTGCTCGCTACCCAGCGCGACATGTCCCGCGTGTACCACCGTTCCGATATCGAGAGCGTCCTCAGCAGGTCTATGGACATTATTCGGAGCTGGGATCCAGAGCTTCAGGCCCAATTCGTCGCAGGGCATCCCAGGATCGGGGAGACAAAGAACCTCTCCGTCTTAAGCTCCAAGGAGCAGAGTGGAGGTACATTACAGCCGACCCCTCCAGAGGTCCTCGTGCGCCTCGCACATCTGAATGCGTGCTATGAGCATGCATACCCCGGACTACGATACATCACGTTCGTCAATGGTCGAAGCCGAGCTGTGATCGCGGAGGAGATGGAGGACAAGCTCAGAATCACGCATTCTCTATCACCCGGCGAGCCATCCATAGAGAGTTTCGTGCCCATCGAGACATGCAGTCACGTTTGGCGTCGGGAACTCGACAGGGCGGTCGAGGATGTCGGACGGATTGCCCAAAGCCGGCTAGCTAAAGCTCGCATGGGGTGACTTGGTGAGCAAGGTCTTCAAGCCATCCAACAAGTCGTGATCTTATTGTGGCTAACATGGCCACGGAAGAATAGGAAGGTGTCGCATTTTATTACAAAGGCAGATCCAACGCACACACAGAGTATGCACAGCTATGTACACCGAATTAAATAAAACGAATGGGGCAAAGTTCAAAGGAAGGGTGAGTGTAGAAATGTAAGAAGGGAACGACCACGAAACAGTATAGTACAACAGATCTGACATATACAAAACTCCGGCAAAGGGATATAAGAATACGGCCATAAAAAGTTGCTAACGGGTGGAGTGTCGTGCGGATGATTGTTCCTTGTCTCGCATCTCTTTGCGCTACAAGGGCGGCCATGTCATGTGAGCATGCTGCTGAAGAATGACGGAAAATGGGTACCTTGAGAGCCTCCTGTTTCCTGATCTCCCATTCTGGATTCCGATCGCGAAGCTCTTGGTAAAACTGTTCTACCAGCTTGGTATGCACCTCCTTCTCTTCCTTGATCTTGCGCATGTTCTCGTACAAATCAGCCCGTGCCTTCATACGGGCCTCGCTCCGTTCTTTCGCTTGCCGTGCCCATTCTTCGCGCTCTTTGTTCCGCTTCTGGCGTTCGGCGTCCCAGGCTTGCTTGTTCAGCTGTGCGTATTGTATACGCGTATCGTAGGCCTGGAGAACGACGCTTATTAACGATAGCGCACATGGTGAGCACAAAATAGGCGAACCTTTCGTTTGGTCGGGTCGCTCAGAACCTGGAATGCTTCACAGACCTGCAGACGTTCAGTATGAGTTGAAGAGCACACAGGGTAGACGCGCAACTCCACGATATTCATACGTTTCTGAACTTGCCCTCGGCAGCTCTCCGCTCCCGGTCGCTCGCTGTTGGTTCGAGCTTATCTGGGTGTGTTTCGAGTGCTTTTGTCTTGTACGCCTTCCTCACTGCGGGAAGGCTTCATAAGAAATCTGGCATAGAAAGAATGAGAGAGACGAACCATCTTCTGTGGTCGCATCGGTTGGTATGCCAAGGACATCATACAACGTCAATCCAACTGGCATTGGCAATCTTCTGCCTGGTTGGCTAGGGGGAGGCGTGCCAGAACGCAAGAGACGCTGAGACAGCAGGATGACACGTCAAGTTGATAAAGCTAACTTGAACTGGGAATACTTGCTTGAGAAATTTACAGGCACCGCAGATAAATTTTATTACGTAATCCATCGGAAGGCAGTAACTGCTGAAAGCTTCGAAGGAGTACATTGTGCTAGGTGAGATGATGAGGCTCACTCGGAAAGAAATGCGACCAGCGTCCGCGCACAATGATTGACATGAGTGCGTGTAAAGTGCAAAAAATCGTGTAAACTTGTACGCGTAAAGCGGAAGTGAAAGTGAACTAAAGCTGATAAATTCGATCGCTGATTGGCTGCCCCTGCAAAAATTTCCCGGTCCGCTCGCAAGCCGCTGACTCCGCGCGCGCCGGCTGTTTGTGCCGAAATCACTGCACAGCCATCGTGGCCTACATGTAAGTAAGTGATGTGCGAGGCCTGGCCTTAGACTAGCCCTCAGCCGGGCCAAGCCATCGCTTTCACTGTAACCCTCTTCAATGTTGTCCCTCGTGCGCTTTCTTTGCAGCCCAGAATAAGCGCTCGTCAACGACGATTAATCCCGCTGGTTCAGAAAGACATGGTTTCTTCTGCTGTCAGGTCATTTCCACATTCCACCTGTGCCCTCGATACCTGACTCCCCTTTGGTCAAGGAGGATTACAAGCCCAGTCGCTCTGACGCATACCCTGTGGTCCCCACCATGCTTGTTACCTGCCATGTCCTCCTCAACATCAAATAAATGATCGAAGCTCCGTGGCAGAGGCTGGGGCACACGGAGTGTCCACGGGGACTCGTCTGGGCTCTCCTCATGTTTGGACTGCGTGGATAATGGTGTCCCCAATGGTACTACGAGGACCTCGCGCTGGGACAGGCATTACGCCTCCATCAACATCTTCAGGGCAGTCGACAAGAATGTCCGGAAAAAGTCCAGCATAGAATCGAGCGGCACCACTGTCGAGCTGGAGCCTGGAAGAATAGCTAGTTAAATGTCCACCCTACGCAGATCACACCTTGTTGATTTTCGTGGATCGACACTGCATTCTGTGAGAAATCCTTGCATATTGCAGTAGATGACATCTAAATCTTAAGCTCTTTATGTGCTCGACATCACACGATACCTGTTGGTACGGGAATTTCTGCCCGCGTTCAGGCCTGTATCGGTGATCGACTCGGGGTACGTCCAGTACAGGGGATCCCCCGGTATACCTGTGACATCCCCTAGTGTGTTTGATGTTTCGTGTAACCGCTTAATTATAGCTGTGGCCGCATCAGGCATGTTGGCTGTGCCTACTACCACCTGACCTCAACCTGACCATTTCACTTTCAGCAGTCACATATTTAACTGCTGGCTTATGAGGCCTACCACACGTACAGGCGAACACATAATAATGGTCACCAGTCATTCACGGCAGCGACTGGAGACAACTCCTGACCTAAATGTGGTACCCGTCGGAATTTCCCCAGCGAAGAATAGCACCGCCAACGGGGGTGCGTGGGGCGTGATACAAATTTAACATGGTCACCCCTTGTCACATCGATCCATCGCCCACCAAGCTTCTACAACAGACGCTCGACGAACAAACCGGTGAGCGGTTTGGAAATGTTAAGGGTTACGCCTGATTTTGCTTTCAACAGACTCGCGATGTCCTCTGTCAACCTTCCTAATTTCGTCGAAGGAGAGGCACCATTCGCAGTGCTAGCTGCAGGCAAGCCTTGCAAGACCTGGTACAAGGTCTCTGGTGACCTCAAGTCTGGCATCCGACCCCTCGTCGTGCTCCACGGCGGCCCAGGGTGCGCGCATGAGTATCTCGAAATCGTCGCTCAATTGACTACCCTCCACGCCATCCCTGTCGTCCTCTATGACCAGCTCGGCAACGGTCGTTCCACCCATCTCCCTGAGAAGAATGGTGATACTGATTTCTGGACCACAAACTTGTTCGTCGACGAGCTCCACAACCTATTGGATCACTTGGACATCCATGATGATTACGACGTGCTGGGTCAGTCTTGGGGAGGCATGCTTGCTGCTGTCTTCGCAACTCAGCAACCCAAGGGATTACACAAGCTTATCATCGCTGATTCCCCTGCGAGCATGGAGTTGTGGATGAAGGCAGCAGCACTTTTGAGGCTTCAATTACCCCAACAAGTCCAGGATGTGCTCAACAAACATGAGGCAGAAGCTACCACTACTCACGAAGACTACCTCGAAGCAACTCAGGTCTTCTATGCACACTTCCTGTGCAGATTGAAGCCTATGCCTCAATCCCTCAAAGTTGCCCTCGAGTGGACGGAAAAGGATCCGACGGTGTACATGACCATGTAAGTATTGTCTCTCGATGGACTACGTCCTGACTTTGCTTGCTTGGCTAGGAACGGACCAAACGAGTTCCACATCGTCGGTTCGCTCAAAACCTGGAGCATTATCGATGACCTTCACAAGATAAACGTCCCCACATTGCTTCTAAATGGGCGTTACGACGAAGCGAGTGACATGGCCGTCGAACCATACTTCCAATGCATTCCCAAGGTCAAATGGATTCAATTTGCCCACTCGGCGCACGTCCCGCAGTTGGAGGAGACAGAAAGGTTCATGGAGGTGGTCGGGAGTTTCTTGCTCCAGTATTGAGCAGTATTGAGCCATAAATGTAATAAGATCGTGTATTCGGAAAGAGATTCGAGGAGTAATTGCTGGCACAAGTAGAGTTTGCCGTCCAAGGGTCCCAATGTATGAGCCAATGATTGCTCGCCACTAATTTACAGTTGAAGAGTGAGCATCTATGAGGCCGACTCCCTTTCCCCGATGCCGTATTTGGCGGGGTCCGTACCATGATGTTGGTGGTTGACAAAGTTAAACCTGAAGAGATTGTTAAGATGTTACGCTGCGGAGATGGCATAAGACGTCTTACACCGGGAACGCCTCTGAGCGAGCCGAGTGAGAAGAGATGATGTACGACAAGGTGGACACTCACGGAATTTGAGTTGGGACCATACAGAGTTGCGGTAGGCAACGTCTTGTATCCACTGTGGTTGAGAAGATTCGGAATGCAAGGGTTTGCCTTCGGCGACGCGTTGCCTCAACTCGGCCAAGTCCGACTCCTCCTCACGTTTGTTCTCCGTCCAGCCCCAGAAACGCACTTGTGGTGTGATGAGATCAGGTCCCGGTGTATGCCGAGAGGATGCTTACAGCTTGAATTTTGATACGCAAAGAGGAAACCGCCTATGAAGCCCATCAGTCCACCGAGGCGAAGGGTGGTACGAAGGCGGATGTTAGGTGGTAACGGGTCGGCCATGTCTGCGAGAACATTGTTCTATTACAGAGGAAATCGGATTGAAAGAAATTGGCGCATACTCCACAAGTACAAGGCAGCTGGAAACGCGGCGGTTGCTGTAGCCCAGGTTGCATAGTCGGAAGGACGGAAATAACGAACGACACGGGAGAAATGCGGGTCCGCGTCGATGAGCGGATAGGGCGTCTTCACGACCTTGTCAGGCATGGCGACCGTGTGTGTTGTTGGCAAAACAATGAAAGCCAACAAACTCACCAAGTCCTTCCGAGTCCGGCCCTAAACCCGCTATTCCCTGTCGTGATCGTTGTTCTCGTATCTTCTCCCTTCAGCCCATCCTCGAGCTCGTCGTCGAACACGTCCTACCCACACTTGTTGCTCGCCCTGTCGAGGCGAGCGCTATTTATTATTCACAATGAGCGCTGTCAGACGGAATGACCGTCGCGCCAACAGAAACAACCTCTCTTCACCATACGCGCGACCTTCGAAATCGAGCAAGGTCCCGCCGTCGAGAAAATCGGTGCGTGCATCTTTCTGTCTCAGAGCCTCCTTTGCACTGAACAGCTTCTGCAGCTTTGGAGTCTTTCCGGACTAATCAACTTTCTAAACCCTTTTGGAGGCAACAGCGAGTCAGAGGATTCCGACATCACAGGCCCGTCGGACGGCGAGATTGAGCGAGGTCCTCCTCCTCGTCGCTTCTCACCACCACCACCATTGCCGCCACCTCCGCCACCGCAACAGCAGGCATGTACCCGACCTACGTTTCTTTGAGTTCAAGATTGCTCAATCCTCATTTAGTCGTCATCTATTTCATCAAGGACATCGGTGATGAACGGTCCGACTGCAAGCCCAGGTCATATTACACAATCATCTCCACACCAACCATTTTCTTTGAACACACCTTCACCTGGCCCTTCCAATTCCTCCCTGGTCAAAAACCTTGAGCCAGTCACGAGGTTTTTGGTCGAGAAAGCCGGACAGCCCCTTAACGAGTTCGAGGCAGCTGGCATTGTGGATTACATCCAGAAAAACGTGCAAGGTGCGTTCGAGGTTTGTTGCGGCGGAGTATATTTACTCAGGGCTCTGCCATTGTTGCTTTAGGGTCAACGTTCGTTCCTGACAAACCGGAACCATTTCGGTTTTCTGTGTCACCTTCACGCAGCACGTCGCCAAACCACACTCAGGGCATTAGCAATATCCAAACACCTCGCAAAACCCTTTCCAGGAATCCTAATGGCGTGTACAGATGGCAAGGCGCAGGCAGTTCGCGTCCCCGCAATCGCTACCAGTCTCCTGGTTTTGCGCCTCGTCAGCAGCAACATCGAATTAAGCTATCACCTCCTAAGACGCCGCCGACAGCTGACACGAAGCGGCGGCGTGTGGGTGATGAAGTTGAATTCTCGACGCCTCAAAAGCCAGTAGTGCCCTCAACCTCGACTACCATTTTCCCAAGTTCAGTGCCGGAATCTCCTATTCCACGTTCGCACCACATCGCCGCACCTTCTGTGACATTGTTGAACGGTAAAGCTGCTGTTTCCGCCACGTTTGCTCCCGCACTGCCGGTCACGCCGAAGGCGAACGGTATACAACCTCGCATTCGCACAGGTGGGCTACCCATGAAGCCCACTACACCGGCCATCCCATCTCCCTTACGGCAAACATGGAAGGAGAGCGATTCACCACCACAGGCTTCTCCGCCTTCCCGACCCACCCGAGCAGCTGATTTTATGACTGAGCTCATCAAAGAGGTGACTCCTACAAAGAAGCCAGATGTCTCTAATCCGTACCAGACTGCTAGTCCTGTTAAACCTCCAGCACCAGTGAGGAAGTCTGTAGCCAAGCGACCCAAACCTACTGCCAAGCCTTCTGAGAAGTCAAGGGAACAAGTGCCAGAGATGTCTGCACAAGCTATCATTGAAGCCACTGTCCCTAAGGTGGGCCAGCCCTCCAATGAACCCAGCTGGTTGGCTCATGTTGTTTTGCATTCACAGGGCACCAAACGTTCGAGGCCGCCACCGGAAATGGAAAAGTCATCTCATGCGGAAGAAGTCTCGGATAGCGAACCTTTCGCTTCTGCAGTTAACGGCGCTACATATACAATGCGCTCCGCTTTCAATGTTGTGGAAATAGTCACTATCCCGGGGGGTGAAGAGAGCCCTTCAAAGCGGCGTAAAACCCCGCCTGCTAGACCATCGTCCAAAGCCCAAGAAATCGATGAGGCTAGTGCTTCCAAAGCAATTATACGTCCAGCGGAAATTATCGAGCCTGTCGACGACACTTCTCACATCAATGGCAAGCCAGCTCCACCACCGCCAGCAGCCACGCTGTCTCCGCCCTCTGGTACAAAACCACTATTTGGCAGTGTGAAGACTTCTGCGCCGAAGGAGCCTTCCAAGCTTCGGTACAGCTTCCAAGCTGACAAAGTAGAGGTCAAGAGTACGGACGCTGTACTGGCACCACCCCTTGCACCGTTCTTTGCGCCCCTGCCTGTACCCTCACCCGCCGTCCCCAAGACCACGGCGGCACCAGCAAAGCCTAAGTTATCACCAAAGAAGGAAGCTCTTGCGATGGGTGTGGACGAACTTCCTAAATATACGTTCTCTGCTGGAACATCCTCTTTTTGCCCCGCTGGTCCTAGCTTTCCTGCGGCACGGAATGCTGTGCTTTCCTTGGCTGTTACCTCCCTCCCCACTTACGAGTTCACCCCCATCATTGCGCCAGTACGCGCTATGAATGGGTTTAATTGGACCGCAGCCGGGATCAAAGCACCCACCACTTCTGCGCAGACATGGCTGTGTTCACTTTGCGGCCTGCTAAACCCTGCAAGTGCGAAGGAAAAGTGTACGATTTGTGATGCCCCCCGGCAAGCGCCGACACTTTCCTCTTCTCCCTCTCCCGCACCTGCGCCTGCACCAATCCCTCCTACTCCCACCACAACAGCACCGCCGACCGCCTCAATGAAGAGCTTTGATTGGTCTGCAGCTGGCCTAACACCACCTTCCAAGCCTGAGAGTGGTAATTGGATGTGCTCTGTCTGCTCGCTCTCCAATCTTGCGAGTGCTACAGATAAATGTTCCATTTGTGATGCGCCTCGTTAAAATATATTACCTTATACTGGTACTCCGGCGTCGATGTGTTTTTTTTATTCCTCATTCCTGTGTCCTGCTCTCAATCCAAATCTCTTCAACCCCGTCACCGCAATACCACTGGAATTCATCATTAGATATTATACAGATATACACGTTACACAGGGAGTGAACTCCCAGTAACAAAACGAACAGGCGGATCGTCACAATGCTCCAAAATCCAACTTGCGCGCTAACGGTCGTAGACCATCCATTGGCGATGAGAGTTTGCGTTTCAATTTGTTCGGCGGTGCAGCTTTGGCATCTGACGCCGACAGTTCGACATTTCCATCCACCTCTTCGAGAGGGCGGGACTGGGCGGAAGCAGGTTTGGGAAGTTTAGACGGATGAGTTGGGTAGGGAAGGGACGTAAAATAAGGGTGGTGAAGAGCCTGTGCGAGAAGATCGCAGGTTCAGAATGAAGACAAAGATTCATGCAACACGTAATTCTCAAACAGAAAGACGGACCTCTCGTGCACTAATTCGTCGTCGCGGCTCGTACGTGAGGCATCTGCTGAGCAGGTTCAGCGCGTCTCCCGAAGCCGCGGTGAAGAGGTCACGGAGAGGAGTGCGAGGGAACTGTCCTACAGGAATGTAATCTGGGAGTTTAGAATGACCCTGGGGAACGGCATCAGGGTTATTCACGATGGTTAGCTCATGCCGAAAAGGGGTGGCAGCTTAGGATAGCGAAACACTCACTGGCCAATCCTCCTCCATCGGCGTTCCGAGTGCTCGGAAGATGGTTTTCAATTGGTCCATATCTGACTCGCCGGGGAGATATGGGATGCGCAACATCAACTCTGCAAAGATGCACCCAACGGACCAGATATCGACTGCAGTACCGTAGTATCTACAGCCAAACAAAAGTTCAGGGGGCCGATACCAGCTGACACAGAACAAGTGAGACCGTGTGATTACTCGATGAAGGGACATGAACGAACCGAGTGATGACCTGACATGTCATCTTGTATCCGGGGTCTGCAAAGTCTCTTGCGAGACCAAAGTCGGCGAGTTTGAGCTGCCCGTCAGAGGCGATGAGCAGGTTATTTGGCTTCAAATCCTACAATCGTCGCGCGATCGCGTCAGAAACACAACATTATACGCCGAATACCGGATTGGCCCTACGGAGAATTATCAAAGGATAGACCCACCCGGTGGAGAATGAAATTCCTGTGGCAGAACTCCAATCCACGAAAGGTCATTGCCATCCACGCCTTGATGTCTGCAGGTAAAAAGACGAGCGTGCGATCCTTGATTATTATCTCGAGGTCGCTATCCAAAAACTCGAGCACGAGATTGAGGTTTGTTTTTGAAGAGAATACATCCATGAGCTGGCAGGAGTGAGCGTTGTATTGTATGAAGGAACATGCAAAGAGAAAGAGAATTACCTCGATGATATTCTGGTGGTGTAGCTCACGAAGATACTTGACTTCGCGAATGGCAGACATGTCGAGGCCATCTTTGAACTGCCCGACTTTTATCTTTTTGATGGCGATTTTCTTTGAGGTGGATACCTCGTGACCTATCGGGGGGTAAGAAGGTACGCGAGGTATGAGCAAAGGACGGACCTCTGTAGACAACGGCGTATGTGCCTTCACCGATTTTCTGGTCTTTGGCCCTGCAGTACGTCCAAGACGGTCAAGACGGCACACGAGAGCGAGCAGACAAAGGCTACCATTTTCTCTGACGTTCTGCATTGGCCTTTTCGACGGCATCCATTAAATATGAAGCTGTCTGTACTTCTCAAAGGGACGTTTTCCGAATATAGTCTAGGAGTCAGCGGACTCAACTTGTTCGGTTCGGTTACACGCTTTTCAAAGCTCCGTTCCCTCCAACTTGCCTGTCGGACCGTCACTCGCAAACAGAATGGCAACATGTTGTCAAGAACGTTCATGACTGCGACAGCGCCGCATATCGCGCCATCATCCTCCATCATTTCACTCACGGCACCGTTCACGCGCGCCTCACTCGCAAGGATCAGAGATGCCCTCGCAGAGGCGGTGGACCAGGATGGCACCTCCCCGGATCCGACAGAACCACATGCAGCTGTCCTTGTCCCGCTCTGCAACGTGAATAATACACCCGGCGTACTACTCGAGGTCAGAGGGAAGCTGAGGACACATGCTGGTGAAGTGAGGTGGGTGCCAGAGCGGTGCTGCGTCGTTCTCACCCTGACTTGGAGGCAGCTTTCCAGGCGGCAGAGTAGACAAGGTGGTGACCCGCCCCTCTCGGTGCTCGCGAGCGGTGGATAATGCTCATCCCCTCTAGACAGATCCATCTATCCTAGCCACTGCGTTGAGGGAAACGCGTGAAGAAGTAGGCGTGCTCCCTGATCAGATCGAGGTCATAGGACAATTTGGTCCTGCTGAATTGAGCCTCAGAGGCCTACGAGTGTGGCCCTACGTCGTACGTCCTCTATCTAGCCGAGAACGCTGGCCAACCCGCTAATGAACTTCTACTTTCAGGGTTTCATCTATCCGCTTGGAAACGCCCCGTTACCCTCAAACCATGAATCAAACACCGATTACAGGCAGACCGAGCTCGACTTGGAAATTAAAAATACCCACCAAAGTCAGGATGCGTTCGGCGATAACATTGATACCCCACTCCCATCTATATCCCTCACATCGTTGACGATATCCCAACCCGAGGTAGCTACCATCTTCCATCTCCCCCTTAAGGCTTTTATCTCGCGCGCTCGGCTCAGACCTCATCAATTCCGTGGCGGAAGACCGTACTGGGCTATTGGTGTTTCGGACCTTGTTCCACCTGGCGGTCCGTGGGAGTCAAGTGATACACCTGGGCAGTCGGAAATCCATAGCGGGAGACTCGAGGTCTGGGGGCTAACAGGGTGGTATCTCTCCCTATTGATGAAGGTGTTGAAAGTCTACCATTAGATACAACACTGGTCGTCTGGCAAATGCGATCAATGGAATTAAGCTCCCGCCATCGTTCGATTGGACTGCATCAACCGTATTGGTACAAAATGTTCGTAATAGGGACCATTAAATTTATATGATACAAGAAGGTATTGACGATGGACGAGAGGTTGACATGGAGATGGTAGATGGTCCCACCCTGCATCATGATCATCTGAACCCAAAGGATATCGTGTCATGGTAAGTGCGTAAGCGGAATGTCGTACTCTTGAGGCAGAAGGAACGAACAAGGTATGTGTTCATGTGGAATATGTGAGCATTAACAAGGAACGAAAGATAGCGATGCAACCGGCGTGGTAGCTTGTTATCGTATGAATATTAAGTGGATACGAAAGATCGGGGGCAGAGAAATCGTTAAGAAAGCAGAAGACATGAGAATAGATACACCGGATGATAATCGTCATGTGGGTCCGCGACTCTGCATTGGGCCAGGGAATGCGGACGACATTGGTGAGACCTGGTATTGGGTCGGAACATCAGCGTCGAGAGACGGTCCATTACTTATTGCCGGAGCTGTGCTTGTGCTTGGCGTTGTTGGCGCACCGCCCGGGGTTGGCACCTTCCCAATAAACCAAGAAGGTACCCAGCCGCGATCACCACCCTCCTCCTTGACAGCCTACAAAGTGAATGCTTAGCTTCGGACACGATCGAAGTAGCGGAAACGCACATATGACCAATGGTTGTATCGCTTGAACACCCTCAATGCATCGTCTTTTGCCAGGTCCAACTCCTCGTCCCCTTTCTTCTTGTAGTCCATCAACGCAACACCAGGGAAGCTTGTTGATATAATGCTCAATGGCAAGATCGGTGTCTTGTTCTCGGAAACATCAGGAGATCCAGATGCCTTGGCTGCCGCTGTTGCTTCGGCTATCGCTGATGCGACTGGGACATTTGTCTCCAACAAACAACCTGCGGGTACCCATCCTTGTTTCGAGGTATCGGTGTCGACAACACCGGAGCCCGTTGGGTCACGCTGCACAACCCACCAGCCACGGGCTCGAGAAAGGATGACAAAGGTATCACCACTATGCGACTGGATGAGACAGCCTACCAGACCGTCAAGAGAAGGAATACGCACACGACGACATCAAATTCGTCCTCTTGTTCGGCCATATAGGGGTATATCGCCACTGCATATGAAACACCCATTGATGGAGGTATCTCCCTTTTCGTACTCTCTGCTTCGACTGATCCGTACAAGGTCGTTGATCTAGATTTGGTGGTGTCGCTATTCTGTCCCGAATTGACCGACGTAGCGGAGACGATCTCGCGACTGCTCCCATCCTCTCCTGATTTGTTTTCCACGACCGGTGACATAACCTCGGGCCAGCCGGCTTGCGGTATAGTGCCTGTGAGGGGTGCCGATAGGTCACTCACCTCAAGCCTCGGAGGACGGGCAATTGCTTTACCCTGGCCAACAGCAATAGGCTTATTAGGGTGCGACGGTGTGACACTAGGTGTGGTACTGTTGCTGCCTGTATGCTCGGATGAAATGGAGGCTTTGCGCAGAGCATGTTTTTGTTGAGCAACCGCGATTGGGGAACGTATATCCTTGATATGCTTCAGCATGAAAACGGGGTTTTTCTTCGCATCCTTTAGTTTTTGAAAGAGAAGCAACGGTTTCTCATCGTAACTAAGACATCGTTCGATACGATTTCCTGTAAGACAGATTGTGAGTGATCGAGAACAAGGTAACGGAAGTGTGCCCAGTACCAGCTGATCCATAACATATAAACATGGCATAGTTTTGCCAGTTATCGTTATTGATCTTATATTTCTTCAACGCAGCGGGTAAAACTTTCCACGTCGGGTCCTCCAAGCTAACTTTGAAACTCTTGAGGTTGTCTGAGCTTTCTTGCCGGTTCGATTTTGCAGATGACGATGGTTGAGGACCAGGTGACTCGCCTATGGAGGGTGCTGGGTTCCTTTGTGGTGCAGAAGAGGCAGTTTGGATTGGATTAGGTTGCGTCGAGCGAACCTGAGATATGTCATGTTCCGTTTGATGAGGCGAGGGATTCGGAGACTCCAATTCTGGCTTTGTGGGTGACTTTGCAGGATTAGGGTACTGAGCCCACTTGAAAGAAGGTTGTCGCTTTAACGTGGGTTCATCCTGTTTGAGAGAGTGGTGAACAGCCCGCCGACTGTCATTAAAATAGTCGTACCGATCGTTGTGAATTACGAGCTTGGCTGAATTCCTCGAGCAATATATCGACGACCTCCTTTAGACGTCTGTTGTCTTCTTCGAGGTGGGAGACACGCTGAGCTGTAAATTCAGGAAGCAATGAGGAAAAGAAGACCGAACGAGAGGCACCTACCCTGCTCCTTGATGAAGTCATTGAGTTTCTCAACAGACACGACACGTTCCTGAGCCTCGGCTGCAAGACATGCTCAATATGAGGAAGCCGGTTGGTGAGATGGACATACAGGGGGGGACGTAGTGATCCCAGTCGATAGGTATGTGGTATGCAAGCTTGGCTAGGTAGATTGCTTTGAGAATGGCTAACCTCTGGCCGACGGTGGCGACTCCGACTGCCTTGAGGGTCTCCGGATCTAGCATGCATAGAACGTCCCCCGAGATGTTATGTTCTGGATAGCGCAATGTGAGGTATAGTTGCTATGGGCTGAGCGAGCGAGGTACCTCTGATCTGGTGTTCGTACTGCGGAAATCCCAGAGCTGTGAACCACTGGTGAACGCGGTCTTCGCTCCAGTCGAGGATGTTTTCGCCGTCGTTGGCGATGTCCATGGCCATGAGAATGCACTGTGAGACGGAGAGAGAAGAAAGTGACCCATGATCCACAAGGACGCTGTCAGATCACGTGGTATTTGGCAAAGTGACGGAGCCGACTCGGATGACCAGTTGACCAGCAACCACGATGGACAATCCATGGGCCAATGCTTGGGACCATCCTTCCGAGAAAAAATCTTCTCCATGGAACTCTCAGGAAACAGATACTGCTTGGTCTGAATGCCCCGCAACCGGAGGCACAGTTTGGGTTCAAGGTGATGCACCCTGGGATCCCTCTACCGCCATGCAGTCGCAAGAGATGTCCTTGGAACAGGTTATCACCACACAGGACCAACCTGACATATCTCCGCTGCCTTCTCTAACTGTCTCAGAACCGACCTCTGCGACAGATGCTTCCGTTTCAGATCACCAGGTCGCTCGTTCCACATCACCTCCCCGAGACTCCTTTTATCCCGTGCCTGAAACATCTGATGTAACTCCCCACAATATTCCATCGGTTGCACGTGCATCCGTCGAGGAGAATCTCGAGGCTGCCCTTAATCCCCCCGACAATGACTGGGGCGTGGGGTGGGGCACCACTCCTTCCGAGGCTAATCCCAAGGAAACTCAGCCTCCTGACCAGTGGGAGGTTGCCCGCCAGGAGAAAGAGAAACTCAATCGCGCGGTGGTACGACATTTGTACAAACATACACTACACCTCATTCCTCAGTCTAGTGCAGCCTCCAGGATTGCTAGACTCCTTACTCCGCCATTGCCAACAAGTCTCACAAGATATTTGGCCAGTATCTGAAGCCAGTAACGAGGTCGACTGGAGTTCGGGTTTCGACGATCTTGTAGACATGTATGTCTTGGAATCTGGGCGACTTGGCGGTGTTGTAATGATCTTGACGTTCTCCCTCAGTGCCGCGCTTCTCGCTCAATTACTTCCCGCTGATTCGGCGCTGCCACCCACTGTGCAGTTTTCAACAACTGCCACCTCAAAGGCGATGAATGAAGCCCTTAAACTGACACGTCATATGTCTACGTCGGTCAGCAGCCCTCTATCTCGTCTGTTGGCCTCAAAAGGATCATTAGAATGGGAGAAATCCATCAAAGCTGAACAAGATATCGTTCCAGATACGGCTCATACTGGGTGGAGAGTTCTTGAAAAGGAAGATCGTCTTAGCACAGTTGAGGAGTCGAAACCAAGGAAAGCTGCCGGTGGCTTGCTGTCGTTTTGGAACCGTAGAGCGTCCGCAATCCAAGCTACGCCGATCGAGACACCCAGCGAACCATCCGTGTCCTCCGCAAGGTCAAGTTCAGAAAGCGTCAAGTCTGTTCTCCATCCACCGTCTCCGCACGCTACATCTTCTGTACCGCCACCGCCACCTCCAGACTCTCAGCCCACAGTGGTAGCAACTACACCGGCTCCTTCAGCTGTTTCACGCTTCCTGAATCGGTTTTCGCGCACGAAAGGCCCTCAGCACAGCGCCTTGGCGCTCTCTTCTGATGACCTCGAGTTCCTCTCTGAAATCGTGCCGAGTGCCAGCGATCCGCCTGACGAAGACATCAATGATGGTAACCTGGACGCGCTTACAGCTACGAGTAATTCATCACCCCTTCCGCCAAAATTGCCACCCCCGACTCCGCCACCTTCAAAGCAACCAATACTGTCAACCCGTCCCTCTTTGGCCCTTGGGCTTGGAACCTTGAATGGTGTGAGTGTAATTGGAAGCATACCGACAACTTTCCAAGGTGTAGATCATATACCTAATATTCCTGTCCTGGTTCCCCCACTATCACCGAAACCTGCGGCTTCGTTTTCGCGTACACAAAGTCCCCCAACTCTGAAAGACGTAGCAACACCAACCATTGCGTTTGGACAGTTGAGTACACCGTCAATACAGCAAAGATTCCAACCAATCCTTCAGCCCAACTCGCAACATCATTCTTCCTTGCATCCGCCACCTCAGAAGGTTCCTCCACTTCTTTCCATTCCACCACTCCTTCCCCCACCACCGGTTTCTCCTCCACAGACACCTCGACCGAGTGCCTTTCCCACTATAATATCACCCGGCCACCCATCCACGATGCGGACCACTGATACTTCTTTGTTCCGTGACTCTTACGACTCCGACGACGAATTCACTGCATTTGCATCTCTCCCGTCCTCGGCTCCTGCGCCATTTCCGTCTTTAGATTCATACCCTGCTCAAAGATCCCCCTCGCCACCCTCACCACCTCCCCGTCGTACGTACGAGCACACACACTACCCAAGCTCGTCCTCCATATCATCTATATTAAGTCCTGCATCTCAAACATCGGTAGATCAATTATGCTCTACAAGATCTACTGTTTCCGCATCCTTGGATAGTTTTGATGATTTTGTTTCTCCACCTTCGGTCGCACGAGGTGAGAATAGGAAACCCACACTGTCACCGCCTCCATTGCCCATCAAACCTCAATCTCAACACTGGCAACCATCGCATATCCGAGTCGATGCTCTTCCCTCCCGTGTCCACCATGCCCATACCTCGAGCCAGACATTCGCTTCACCAACTGTCCATGCCAGCCTCATTGATAACGCGTTCTCAGTGTCATCTGTCAGCGATGCAGAACATCAGCGTACGCAGATCCTCGTAAACCATGCGGCAGTGCGCGGGGGAGTATTGTGGCCAAACTCACCCGACTCAGATGAACGGAAAGTGATGGCAATCCCACCACCTGCGTCATCCTCTACGTCGCCAAAATTGATTGAACAGGAAGGGTTTGATTTACTAGGTGATGGCAATACTCTTGGTGGAGGCTTGGAGGCTTGGCCCGCGCCACTTAGTGCAGCTGGGGGAATTGGGATGGTTTCCACGGTGTCATCCCCTGTGACGAGTGCCTCGCGTGCACCTTTTGGATTCCCAGGCGGCCCAGGAAAGGGACTTGGCTCGAGGGACCAACTACAACCCTCCCCCCTGACACTGCCTTCCACATCTACACCCATACTGCCGTTGTCTTCTCCGGGTACCCCTTTCCTTACCACAGCTACAAATACCAGATCATTACAACCCGCGAAGCCGAAACAGACGGGTGGATTATCAGCACAGGATCTATCGTTCTTTGAAGGATTATAAATTTTTCGAAGCGTGTCGATGTCGTCCCAGATGAACGTAACTTACGCCCAGTAACGACGAGTATACTGAATTACCTGATTAATCCTCCCAACGCTGCGAAGACTTTGCAAAACAAAGTTCAGATAAGAGAACGGCGCTGCCAGCAGTAAATTTACACTTTACAAGGAGTTTCCATTACTCTACAAGATCATGGAAAGAACAATGAGGAAGTATATAAAATTTAAGACGTCGCACCAGGTTGCGGTATCGTCAGGTAGAGAACCTGAGCGAGGAATGCAAAACAAAACTCGAGGCTAGCAAAATGCAACAAAAAAGAAAAAGAAAAAACATCATCCACTGCCAAGCTCCAGTATCGTTCGATCATCCCTTCTTAGGACCTCCAAAATTTCCGGGACGGGCTGTTCTGCGGGTCGTACCCATGTCCATCGTCGCGATTGCCATATCCACCCCGCTCAATCTCATACTCCCTACCCCTGTCCCTTTCCTTATCTCGTGACGAGTGCTCGTGCCTGTGTCTATCTCTGTGCTCACGTCTATCACCAGAATAATCATCGTAATGTCCGTGATGCCTCGTTGAACGTGAATGGAGAGGTGGTTGAGCAACCGCTTCGGAGTAGGGAGGAGGAGGGGGGGGGATGGTAACGGCATTGCTCGGATAAGAGACGGGTGGGGCAGGTGGGGCACTCGGTGGTAAGGCCCTTTGAAGCTGGGAGGTAGACTGCTCGACACCGTTTATCGTGCGACGTTCGGTTCCATCGGGGAAGCGATAGGTAACGTGTTCATTGCCCTAAGTCGTTGTCAGTATGAAGGGAAAACAGGCAAAGAACCCGAATGCCCACCTCCGAGTCCTTGCGCACACACTTGGTGTGCGTCATGCCATTGACATTGGAGCTCGTCCAACTCTCAGAAACCCACCTTCCTCCGCTTCCGCCATTGCTGAACGAATGCATGCTACTGCCCAGCATACCTCCGCCACCGAAGTCGAATTGAGAAGGGGCCATGGGATGGAAACCACTGTTAAGGAAGCCACCGCCAAAGTGATTCGATCCGAAACCGCGGCGTCCGAATGCATCATCAAAGAAGGGATCAACCTCAAACGCTCTGTGAATATCGCCAAATATCGAGTTGAACAAGACGAATGGATCAGTGAAGCCCGTTGGGCCAGGTCGTGACCCGAACCCGAAACCACCGAAGTGATTCATGCGAGGACCACGGGAGAAGGGGTTCTGGCGGAAGGGATCGCGGTAGAAGGGGTCTGAGAAGGTATCGTGGGCTCCATTGGCGAAGGGGCCTCGGGGGGCAGGCTCTGGAGGGGGCCAGACACCATGTTGATCGTATACTGCTCTGTTCTGAGGGTCGCACAACACTTCGTATGCGTTATTTACCTGACGGCGTGGCATAGATGAGCAGTAGATGGTAGGACAGCGAGGATGGGTGCATACCTTGCGGAACAAGTCCTCGGAGGTAGACTTATCGGCTGCAGTGGCTCCTTGGGGCAGGCGATCAGGATGGGTCTCCAAGGCCTTTCTCCTGTAGGCCTTTCGGACTTGGAGAATGTTTGAGCACTATTGGTAGACGCAGTCCAGTAGATGTTATGACCTACCTTCCTCCGGAGTCGCATTGCGGCTAATTCCCAATACTTCGTAGAGATTCGTGGCCATGGTCTCGTCGACAAAGGAAGCTGGGAAACAGTTGGAACTATTATATGTGACTGAAAGTTGCTCGACGGGGGGACAAGCAGATGGACCTGCAAGTCAAGGTGTGCTGTGGCTACTACCCTGCTGCTGTGGCTGCGCTCGATCTTCTCCTCATTTCCCGCAAACCTGCCACAAGGCAACTGGCTAGCGTCACAGCACCAGCTTATGGGTCTTCAGGAGGTCGTATTGTGCGCTACGGCACCACAGCCATCAGCACCAGTACCAGCCGCAGGACCGGGAGCGTTCGTCCTGCACGACCTTCAAACAAGCAACGTCCTCTCCTCCTTCAAGCAAACTAGTTCTGCACCACATTGCAGTGCCTTCGTAGAGACAAAGGATGGACAGGGAGGAATCATGCTTGCAGCGCAATCAGACAAGGCCCTTTTGAATGTCTATAATTTTCAAAAGGCGTGTATCTCCCCGAGGATGGTTTGCCAGTAACTGACTATCGACGAACAGGACCAGATCGCCCTAAAGGTCGTTTTGCCGGAAAAGCTGACTTGTCTGGCATTGGATCAAAAGGCAAGATACTGCGCCGGTGGTACTGCTCAGGGACGGATATACCTATGGGAGGCGCGTTTCGTTCCATCTTTCTCAGTATGCCCCATGTCATGACCCTTTGGATAGTAGGTCGCATCGGGCATACTCTACAATTCTTGGGATGCTCACTATCGCCAAGTGAGCGTGCTAAAATTCACTTACGATGGGACGATATTGGTGTCTGCCAGTGAAGATTCTGGTGTCAGCGTCTGGTCAGTGTCGAAGTCCGTGTTGATTTTCTTGGCGTAAACTAGACGTGTAAACTAACTCCATCCTCCCCTCAGATTGGTGGATGATGATCTCCAAAATGATCACCCTCTTCCACAATTCACGCTACTGGACCACACCCTTCCAGTGACGGATATCGTCTGCGGCTTTGGTGCATTCCCGATGTGTCGCGTATTGACTGGATCCCTTGACCACTCCGTAAAGGTGACCAAATTGTCAAACTGGTTGGTCTCTCGATTGACAGCACCATTAGTTGTGGGATCTGGCCACCCAATCCTTGATAACGACTTTCCATTTCCCAAAACCAATACGTTGCATCGTCTGGGACATCACTGAACGCCTCTTTTTCGCTTCTTCGCCCGATGGGTCTATCTACCAGGTAAACCTATTTCGCGAACGCGAAGTCAAAAACAATGCAGGACCCTTCATCGAAGCTGTCGGGGGCGCGGGCGCATCCGACGTCGTCCATTTCGATACGGACGGCACCACAGGACGAAGACGGCTCATCGACATTGGTCAACCTGTGACTGCTCTCTGTGTCTCAATGAACGGATCACTGCTCCTGGCTGGAACTGCATCAGGGCTCATCCACGTCTACGACATTGCGTCATATCAACTTCTGCGGACGATCTCCACACATAAAGACATGTCGATATCATTCCTTGCGACGATGCTCAAGCCTCCAGACCTCGTGGGCCACATCAGTCTCTCTCTTAATGTGGCCAGCGTGGCAGACGCCCGCGATGTGATGCCAGTACGGCCAGTTGCAGCATTCCATCGGATGAAAGATGTGAATGCAAGAGAGCTACACGAGGTGTCGATGATGTTGCCAATCACAAATGAGGTGAGTACTTTACTTGCGTCAGAAGAGGGATCGACAGCTCATTTCAACAGACACCACAAATTAGCCGGTGTGAATATGACTACCCCAAATCTGAATTTCAACGGGATCTTTTTTCTTTCGCTCGGCCGACTGAGGCTGGGCCTTTGGAAGTCCCGTTGACAGGTAGAGTTGCAGAGCTCGAGGCGGAGGTGGATCAATTGAAGGAGCAGTTGGGGAAGGCAAAAGGCGTGAATGATGCGATATGGCAAGTTGTTGTGCAGAGGGTGCTCAAGGGTAATAACCCACAGTCTGAGTCGGAGGCAGACGTTCAAATGGACGAGTAGGAACACATTTGTGGCTGTGAGACCGTGTGAATAAGCTGATACTCGGTTCCTGCGACGTTGACGTCGACGAAGAGCACGCTTGCTTGGATTCAAAGATGGGCTTCAAACAAGGGGCAGTACTCGCATCTTGTTCATTTTTCCTTGGTGTGTTGCGTTCCGTGTGCAGGTTGTAGGTTCGCTAACTTGATGCTGCATGATACTCATAAGGGGTGCTGTTCATATGCTTTTTCGTCGACTACCGTATTTTGTACCAGGACTTGACAGAAGACACCTTCAAGGATGGATCCCAGTTCTACGCAACGTTCTTTAATGCGCCCCCCGCCATCAAGGTCGGTCCATCAGGCGCCTTACTTGACGCCGCAAGTTAACCCAACTGATATAGGCACTCCTGCATGGCTTCATAGGAGTTGGGCTGATTGGCCTTGTCGCAAAGCTCCTGATATGGGACGAGAGCGCCATGTTCTTCGACGGTTCAAGCCTAGGTGAGTTGGCACTCTTTTGATAATATTCTGTACTCACGAACCGATCCAAGCCGCCTACCTCTTCGCAATATCCGTCTATATATCTGTGACAATCCCATGCTTACGCACGATCGTAACTCCAGTCGAGGTGGATACGATGGATGATCGCATCAATGCCATGAAAATATTGTCGGCCGGGAATACGATTATGATGCTTGTTCTCGGAGCGATATTGGGGTTACAGGCAAGTCCTAATTCTCGACGTCCGATTTGTTCCTCGGGTGGTGCGACACCATCCGACGCGCGCATTCCTTCTCAGGCGCGGCGTCCCGTAGCCGACGCCGTTTCCGCACCATCAGCCTTCGCGAAGACAGCTCGATGTTTTCTTCGTTTCGTTGGTTGCACCTCGCGTGCAATTATATATTTACGGGTCACTGAGGTTTATTTTTGGGAACAGGGTGGGCAGGAGTATGCACGCAGGATTGAACTGAAGGGTCTAGAAAAATTGGAGAAGGTGGAGAAAGAGGAGGCAGCAAGATCAACGTCCGACAAAGACAAGAAGGAGTAGTAAGCCTGTTTTGTGCGCCTCAGATTTGGAAGAGTACATGATATGTAGTTGCTCTATTTAATGATAGCAGTTTGTCCCTTCCCCTCGAGAGCCCCTTGGCATTAATAGAATGGAAGGAGTGCGGGCGGGGTCTTCCTCGGAAAACACTGCCAACGAACCATGTGGTGGTTTTGCTTCTGTGGGAACGGGTTAAGTGTTAGCTAAGTCAAATTTTATAGTTATCCTCGCGAGCCTCGGAGGAGAGCGCCACCAAGCCGCTCCTCGTGCGCACGAGAGTACCCCATAACCATCGGCGATGTCGTCAAGCAGAATAGCGATGCTGTTGTCTTGGTGTGCGGATAATCGCATCCAAATCGACTCGAGGTTACAGATCATCGACACTCAACATCCTCTCGACCTTGGCTACTACGAAGCCAACTCGATAGCCTCCGACGAGCCCTCCCGCGAACGCGGACTCTCTGTTTATTCGCGTGGAGAGCTGATCGAACGCGTTTGTACCCGTGAGTTCCATCAAACTATCCTCGGCGTTCTGGTCGCAGAAGCCATTCGTGTCCCCTTCCCTTGGTGCTTCGTTTGGCACTACCTGGGTTTGTGTTAGCGTGTGAGTGAGTGTTATTGAAGAGACCAATCACTCTCCCGCTGTTTCAGACTGTGGGCCGTTGACTCTTGTTTCCTCGCCCAACTTGGCTTCAAGGGGACTCCACCCTTGCCTGTGCGCTAATTTATCTTTTGGTATGGCAGTCGTCTATATTCCGAAGTCCGCCGTTTTGTCTGTCAAGTCGTGCTTCTTCTCCCAGCACATATCAGCGGTACCTTGTGGTCATGGTGCACACCTTTCCCTCGCTCTCGCGCTTTACGGTGAACTGTGCGTAAGCTCCTTTTTTATCGTCTTTACCCCTTGTTGGCCGCGGTGTTGACATGCACTGCTCCCTTTGTTGGCGTCGGCTGGACGCCGCTTGACGCGCTGCTACGATTCTTACACTGCAAAAAAAAAAATACCAAAAATATCTGTAACCCCTACCTGGATGAATGCGCAAACATCAACGCCAACGCCATCTCGCCTAATACTGCCACCGTTTTTTTGATCTTCGCACCTTCCCAATTATGAATCCGGGATTTTCCTATCTGTGGATTCATTTTCAATGACGGGGCCCGACTGTCGATGATGATTTGCTTTATCAAGCTTACTAGGCTCACTTTCACGGTGGTTCGGTTACCTTGAGACTCTGCCGCGGGAAACAGTGGACATTTCCATGTTTTGGGGTGTCACCGATGTCATCGACAGTCGGCCGTGCACTTGTTCAGCCCGCGGATGTATGAATACCACAGACGAATATCAACGGCGAACTACCCTTTCCCAATGTCCATGGTGTGTGTGGTTCTGCGACAATCAGAATGCAAAGGAATGGCTTCAAGTCACAGAGGCTGATGCGGAGCAGGTAGGCTTGATGGTGAGTCTGATGAGCACGCTGCCATGTCTTCTTTCTCGAGTCCCCTCATTTATTTTGTCCGCATTGTTCCTTCGACGCCCTTTCCACTGCGCGTGTCACTACCGCTTACGTCCCTTTCGCCCATTCCCGTCTACTTTAATTGCTTCTTGATGCGCTTGGCGAGACGACTATCACTTTCTAGTGTGGTCGCACACCCTTTCGTGATGCGCAGGCTTGGAAGTTTCATATCGCCAGACCGCCACTCGCATTTTCCCGTGATACGGCATGCAGAACTGCGCATGGATGGTGACTGATGGAAGTGGGCCATGCAGTGGCGGACACGCTCTATATATGGCGTGGCTTGTGCATGAGCGCGCAACACGAGTCAGCCAGGTGTGCGGTTTCAGCAACGATGGTGACTCGGGAATGTCCGGCGGATCTTTTTGATCTGTCGCGCTTCTTTACCTCCGCACCATCTACGAGACCGTATCAGATACCGGTCCAGACAGGTCGATGGCAAGGGTCTTCGTTTGCTACCAGCAAAGCACGTTACCCTCGTGGCCAGGTCTGTGCTGATCAATGTCATTTTGACACTGATTCAAACGATGAATGGGTCTTCATTCGATCGGATCTCCTTTATTCTGTTTGATGCAATTTCTGTCTCCTCAATTCGTTTATCCACTTGCTTATCTGCGACAAGCTCGCCCCACGAGTGTCCGTGGACCCTTGATCCAGCAAACTTGCAAATGATTTGACTGTGTTCACACTTGGTAACTGACGGGTAGCTTGCAAGCAGGAAGAAGTACGTCAATACTACCTTGATGTCGTGGAACCCACGCTTCACGCAGTCTCGACTATGGAAAAACCTGGGGATTCCACTGCGGATGCCGAGCCAAGACTATACGGGGTTTCGTTGACGGGATTTTGCCATGCGTACTCGCTCGTTTCAACACGTGCCTTTTGGGTGGATGCGTACCATGGACTCGCAATGGTTCCGATTGCCGACGCGTAAGTCTGCTCACCTTGTCGACACGGGGCGCCACGAGGCCCTCGTAACCAAAAATAGGCATCTGTTTTTCCTGCTCCGTTGGTTGCAATGATGCTTGTTCATTTCGTGAATGAGAATCACAAGTTCCTATTACGCTTGTGGCTAGGGTACACTGGATGTGGCCGTTGCTACCCTCCATCTCTGCTGTTGTGCGGAGTAACTTGCTCCGTCATGTTCGTGGAGGGGATATTTTGAGTGAGAACTGGATGACGTCTCCATGGCTGTTTCCCGCAGTCTCTTAATTGAGTCCTTGCTGTTCGGCGTGTGCAAATCTGACCCACCTTCCAGTTTCAACCATACGAACGATAATCATGTACAAATGGAGGTGAGAAACGCGATCCTTCTCGTCCAAGTCGCACTCTATCGGGCGAGGGAGTGACGGCCACTTTTGATGTCCGTACATTCGGGGAATTGACGGGTTGCGCTTGCAGAGCGATTATGACGTCTGTGTCGAATGCGGCTCTCTCGCCGAATGTGAGCACGACCGGGAGATGACGGTCCCTGCTTCACGTGTACATCCCGAGATCGACCACCTTGAAATGCGTACCGTGCGGCCCATCCCTCCGCTCAGCCAAGTGTTCAACACGTACGGTTCCTTGCCCAACGCGGTGCTCCTCTCGCGCTATGGCTTTATACTCCCCGAGAACGAACATGACACCGTGCGGATGGTGTTCGACCTGCCATCGACAGTGAGGAACCTGTTCAGGTATGTACTAGAGGATGACAGTGGTTCTTTGTTCGAACGGCTTACACACAGGAACACGTTCAGGGTGGGTGACTTTACCGATCACGGCGGTGGTGAGGTTTACGACAAGGAACAGGATGATATTGGCGAACCTTGGGTTGGGCAGCCAAGCGACGGACTGCTCCGCGTTTTTACTCACGTTGCGGGTATGTGGCACTCGGATACGGCCTGGGACGAAGCAGAGGATGGGCTGGTGTTCAATGGCGATGGCTTTGTTATCAACGCTGACGGAAAGATGTCACACAAGCTATGGCTACTTTGCATGCTCGTGGCGGTGTGGTCGTATTTGGGTGGGATCGAAAGGGTTGAATCGCTGACAGAATTGAAAGTAACGTTAATTAGCGTTCAGGGATGGGCTGAGCGACTTTGCGATATGGAGGACGGGTCGCCTCCTTTTCCCCATTCAGACGATTTCGCACAGCCTGGTACCGCTCAAGCCAGAGGCACATTGACGACCGTCACCGTCCCCTCGGGCTCGATCAACCCACCAAATGAAATCGCTCGGCCCCTTGGGTCCGGTCCCCAGGGCCCTGAGATAACCTCCCTGGAAGAGTCATCTCCATCCTCGACCAGAGTACACCAACGCGACCGCAGTCGAACCGCGGACAGAGGGCGGCCCACTAGCGATTCCGTCGTGGCAAACCGGGTAGGCAGAGCCACACCCGGGTCTGCACGAGTGGGGCAAGATCGGCAAGTCCTCGACCCAACCCGCTGCGTAGCGCTCATCCTGGCGCGCATCGTGGTCGGTCTCTGTCACGACCGGTATCGTCCTCCGACGCTTGGCAAAGAGCAGCGCAGCGTCGGTATGACTGCAGCACAACTCGGAGACCTGCTTGACGTGCGTGTTTTTTTATTATTTTCGCACAATCCATATTTTTGGCTCGTATGGATGATATCTGAATCCCCCGTTGCCTCGACCCTGATTGCCCGAGCTCGGGGTGATTAGATTTCGGTTCTCTTGACCGTCTCGGGCGAGGCGTACACGGTCCCAACGACCCGCATCGGCGTGACTCTCGCTTGGGTCCCGCAGAGCAGGTTCCCTTGACTTGTGGGGGCGTCGTCCTTCTTTTTTTCCGAATCCAGCCAGCGGTGGTCCTACACCTATTATCTTCCCCGCCTCCCCCCCCCCCCTTTCGTGATGCTGTGGGGGGGAAGTCGCGGAGATGAGCTGATCGCCGTCACTCCTAACTCTCCATCCTGTGGACCGTTGGCGTGTAACGGGGTTCACGAGAATATTCATTTCGTGCCCACAATTATCCTTTGGCGGATCTATACCCCCTCCTTGTATGAAAACCCTCTCTGGTTAATTCCCTGTGCTTCCGCGAGCTGCCGTTTTCTGGTTTCTCCGGCGAGGAGATGTCAGCCGTGAAGACGATGCATCTCCGCAACCGCGTAATGCGATGCTGTGGCATTTGCGTTATCAACCAACAGTTGGCTTTTCCCATTGTTCTCGACGGGGCCATTGTCCGCCATGTATGGGATTTATGCCACTGACGAGTCCTTTTTTTTTTTCCATTGTTCTTTGGCGCCTAGATGTTATACATTGGTTTCGCGATGGTAACTAACGGATTGTATAGGATACCCCCGAGTATATGCGTCGTACGCGAAGTGCGCTTCTGTTAGCGATGAGTGAAAGATCGGTGGTGGAAAGTTGCGCGGCGAGGTGGGGTGCCATTCTGGGACAATATAGACCTAAAGGGTCGGGTTGAGCAAAGAGCGTACTGATAAGGATAAATGTTTTTTAGACAAACTCTATCTTGAGAAGAGAGAGCGTTGTGGGCGAGAAGTGGGGTGACTCCGCCGACGACACTAACCTCGGATTCCCATCGGCAGCTGAGCGTGACATGGTCGCTTACCTTGAGCCGGTTCCGTGGTCTGTTTGTGCATGTTGGACTGGCTGAACCGTTCCTGTGATGCGGCACGCATGTGCTCTGTCTCTCTCTGTCTCTGCAGTAGCGATGGAGACTCGAGCGTCGTGCTTCGCGAAGGTCGACGAAGAGGGTCCAAGTGTACGCCGTGGGTGTTAGTGCTGCCCGTGTCGCCGTCACGACCGTCGATGCAAACAACAAGAGATGACTCGGATCGCCGATGCGCAGACTCACAAAAATAAATAATGAAAAACTAAATAATTCTGCTCGATCGACCATAATGAAAATTTAAATAATTGAAAAGGGTCACCCTAATTTGGCATGCCACTCATCTCATGATTTGGATCTTGGATCGTCTCTAAAAGGCAGTCGGATATATAAGAAGGGCAGCACGCCTTGCCTCGTCCAGTTTTTTTCTCGTCCAAGTCTCAACTTCCTCTCTCAACCTCCTCCTCGTCCTCGACTTTTCAAATGGACGTCGACTGGTGTCTCTCCTGCGAACGCAAACTCGTACGTTCCTCTTCTCCTCCTCCTCCTCCTCATCCCCACCCCCCCCTCACACTTCCCACAGGATGATTTCCCGTCTGCTTCCGGCCCATACTGTTCCCCAGAGTGTCTCTCCTATGCCCAGCCCTCCTCCTCCTCCTCCTCCTCTCTCCGCGCACATCCTGTCCCCCTCCCTGCATCCGGCCTCTACCGCATTCGCGAGTGGGCTCAGGCAATTCCGCCCCACATTCCAGCTGGCGCACCCGCTCTCCCCTTTGCGGATATCCCTCCCTCCCCCTCCCCACTCCCATCCGAGCGTCCCCCTTCGCCCCGTATACGCCACCAGCCGACCCCAAAGCTTATCGAGCGCACGGCCGCATCCACTCCGCTCCCCACACTCTGTCTCTCCTCCCCCGCACATGTCCGCCCGCCCTACCCTGCACGCCCGCCGTACACCTACTCCAAGCCAACCGCACCCGCCAACACGACGACCTGCATGAGCGAGGCGAGCACCTCCCTCACCTCCCTCCTCACCGAACCCTTGGTCGCAACACCCGACGAAGACGCGTCCTTTGGCGTAAATATCGGTGCCCTCGTGCGTTCATGGGTCGGCCGTGACCGCTCCAACAGCACAAAGTCTACAAAGGACGTCTACGTGATCGAGAAAGTCACTGATTATTTTCCCGCCGTTCCTCAGGGGAAGAAGACCTCTTCTCCTCCCTCATCCTCTAAAAAATCAAAAAAGACACCTGCCCATTCCCCCGCCCCGCTTTCTCGTCACAAACTGCCCGCAAAGAAGGTGCTTCCCTCCACACACAGAGATCCCTCGACCCCCACGCACTCCCACACCCCAACCCCCGTCATCTTCCCTTCTTGCCGAGCGGCCGAGCTAGACTGGGCCGATGGCGAGGATGAAGACCAAGACGAGATCGTTGTCGCTCCGCAACCCCAGTACCACCCCGCGTATTATCAAAAGTGCGACTCGCAACGACCCATCGAGCCCGTCCACTGGACCCGCGCTCCCTCGCTCTCGTCGTCTCTCTCCAGCTCGGACTCGTCTGTACTCCTCATGGCTCCGAAACGCTGGGACGGCGTTAGAGGTCGCAAGGGCACCCGTGCGATCGCGGCATAATCCATCAAAACTCATCTCTTTGTTGTTCTACCCCTTCAAAAATTGGGACGCTTTATCGCAATGAGTTTGTAACCACTCTTCGCCCCTGTTGCCATTACCCTCTTTTCTTTTTTTTTTTTTTTTCTTTCTGCACGACCATGCACGACAACGGTCCTTGAATTTCTCACGTAAGACACACGCTCATTTTTTTTTTTCTTTCCTTGTCATCACTCATCTCACTCACACACTTGTATATACATGCATATACACATAGATAGATTCGACTCTTTCTTTGCATGCTTGCTTCGCATAGACATCTCATCTGTTTTCGTTCCCTCGGTGTTCAGACCGAGAATATGGCATTGATTTATTGTACGATAGAGCCGCTTCGCTGCGAACGGATGGAATATTATTTGTGTTCTTGGATTCATATCTGTCTCTTGACTCGTCTCGAACGTGACAACGAATGGTAACGAGGTTGTGATCGCTTTTCACACGCGGGCGGGCACAGCACCAAGCCAAGATGAGAGTGGAATGTGCACCCACGAACGTCGTGTGTACCATCAGACGAGAAGGACACGGAAGTAGTTTCACTTTCAGCGACTGAATGATGTCGGGGAATGTGTTTCGTCGTGCATGTTTCGAGATGGGCCTTCGCGGGAGACGGTATGTCGAAGAATCCCGCCCGTTTTCACCTCTACGTCGAACAAGTCCATCAGATTGGCCCGTTCGCTGCCAAGCATCCTGTATTGTTTAAATGCTCGAGCGTCGTCTCGAGCATGCCATACGCGTGGGTAAAAAAACGCACGGTCAGAGTCATGTCCGTATCTAGTCCGCCTTGTCTGAATGCACGAATGTCAATTGAGTTTTGCCAGCTGCAATTCAATTGACCCCATGTGTTCGCTTCAAGTTGCGCCGGGGAGAAAAGGGGCGAACAATTCCCTCGCCAACGACTCAAGTGGCCGTTCTCCCATGTCCAACGCTTCGCATACGGTTCGGTGACTCAGAAGACCTGCCACACGTCCCGGCACACAGGCCATCTCCCTATGCGAAGCGCGTACGTGGCACTATTTAGACGTGAGGAGGAATAGACGGAGAGTCTCGCTAGGATCACAGGCACACCCATAATCCCGCGATTCTGAGAAAGAGAGAGAGAGAGGCCGCGATGAAACTGAAACCGCGCCACCGTCGAGGGCTTGTCGAGCGGTCGCACGCCGTGTGCACGTCTTACGAACGGAGCTGTGCTGACTCGAGCGGCGAGTACCATGTGGACCCTCGCTCGATAAGTAATTGAGGACTGCGACGGTACCCGATTGTCGAAATATCGGTACGAACCCGCCGTGTCGCTCGCACGCGGACGTGACTCTCTCTCTCTCTCTCTCTCTCTCTCTCGAGTCATTCAAGTACTTGGGCCCAGCGACCGTGACAATCGACAATCAAGGTCGGCCTGAAACGGGTGTCGTGGAATATTCATTACAAGTCATTCGTGATCGCCGAACAATCGACAGGATTCGAGGGTTCACGCATGGTTACGGATTGAAGGCTCGGCGACGCCATGTCGATTGAACGGCGGTAGAGTGGTACGGTCAGATTGGTGCTTGCCATTCCCGCGGTCATCTATTGTTAGCCCATACTGGCGATAATAAAATATCGCAAGGGTTACACGTGCATCAAGAACACCATTCTTTCACTGGAGAACCGTTCAATCATTCATGTTTTAGCAATCTTTGGTGCCTACGTGGGTTCATTCCGGGTCGTGCGCACGCAAGGCTGGCGTCATACTCGTCCCTTGACACCTGTCCCATTCTATAGCGATAAATACATCAATCTTGGATCTTGACATATGCAAAACGTTCCAGTCCCTGGACGCTGGCATTAATAAACTACATACGAAACGGATGATCATCGCATCCCCTTTCCGGGCTATTCACTAGGTAAACTTCAAGTCGCATCTCCCCACGCGATAACGACCATCATACAATGCTTCTCCCGTTGACAGATTCTCTCATCGATAGTGCTCCACCGTACACATACTTGAGCCCAGAAATATCATCATGACATGCACAGAGGTCGTGGACGAACCCGTTGTAGGCTTTGAAACGGTTCGCGGAGGTTTTGAGACAGGGCCCGCGATGGCGAGCACTTTTGAAAATTTTACCTTGGGGTGTGTGTCTCTGCCTTTCAGACCGGGACCGTTTCTCAAGAATTCCGAGGCACACGTTCCACTGCGACGAGCACTGCCGGCCGGACCGGTAAACAGCGAGATGCCGAGATCGCCCCCCCTCCTGAGTGCGAACGGCCGCTCGTTGCCAATCCCATTCTTGAAAAAAAAAAGAAAAACCCTGTGCAATGCGCTGCGGGTCTTATTGTCTTCATAACGCCCCTCAACCTATGCTATTACCTACGATTATAGATTAGGTACGGACATTGCAATCAATTCCGTACAGTACGCCATCCCGGAGCCTGGATCGCAGTAATCGGGCAGACTTGCACCCTTTTGCGCGACAACCCAAAAAGCTAACTTTAGGGGGTCTCTCGCTCGCTCGCTCGCTCGCTGTCCTTTATATTTCCTTTTAAGTGGTTACAAGAGAGTTCTGTCACGAGCGATGCTCGGTCTAGTCTGGATGTAAGCACACCTCGACGGTGATAGCAAAAGATGGGGCGTGTCACTCGGTGCCGCACGTCCGCGCTCGGTACCCAACTCGCTCCGCGTCCTATCTCGGGTCCACATCGACACTTGAACGACATGGGAGAGTCAGGATGCAACGACATGGACGCGTGTCAGGGAAAATGTATATTGGCCACCTGCGTGCGGCCATTGGGTGCCCTCGGGCTTCTGACCATGTTGGGGACAGAAGAACACTTTGGGGTGCTCACAGCCTCTATTCGGATCTTGGCGATATCACAGACCAAAGTAGCGTGAGTAACCCAGTGGCGTCTTATCGCTGCGGCGCATGCGCCGCTCATCAAGAAACGTGTCACGTCGACCGACGCAGACGTTCTCGTCCGTCTTCAGGTCCCTGCCCGACGACACACCCTGCCACCGGAACTTGGTCCCGTTGGAAAAAAAAAAGCTATCCAATTAGACAGCGACCCTGTGTCAACGTCGGGACAATGCAAAAGGGTAAGGTTAATGCTCCGCCTTTATTGACGCTGGACGTAAACCTTGTCTCTCCCCGAAAAATGGAGGCGCCATCATGGGCGCGCACTTTTTTCATGATCTGCGCGATTCCTGCTCAAATAAAGGAGCTAGTAAGCGAAAACATATCCCAATTGTCGAAAACACTGGCAGTGCTTATCATGCATGCTAGGCCTACTGGGTTGGCGTGCACACAGCCTGGCCGTCGTTAGTCCCAATGAAGGAATATTCGGGGGAGATCCTCATCGGATGACCATCCGGTTCAGCCGAAATTTATGGTTCTGGCAAGATGGTACAATCGACAGTACGTCGAAATGGTAGAAAGGCATCGACGCTAGCTCTCGATACTATGGATGAAAAATATAACATGGCAACAACAAAAAGCCTCCGGGGCGATTTTGTCGGACGTGTGATATGATGCTCAGCTGTCACCTCGTCGGAACGGAGTAATTTAGACTGCACAGCCGCCGTGCAAAATGCTCGTCCATGTCCTCCCCCTCGTAATCAGACGTCTTCGGGGGTACAACTTCATAATTGATGGACTCGAGGGAATGTAGCTTCATATTAGTCTAGCTGCAATCAAGGTTCTCCCCCCCTTGATGAGGGAACCGAAAGTTGCGCTAGGACATACTGGGGTATACCAAAGTCGTCAGGCGTTGGGCATTACCGGTAAAGGGGATCATATGCTAACCTTTAGCCAAGGGCATCTCGACCGTGTCAAAATCATAACTTGCCAAGGGGGTTATCCTGGTCAGCTGTCATGCATGTGGCTTATCGGGTCAAGTCTCATGAGTGCTAATTCAGTACGCACCTCAATAGTGCGAACCCTGACAATAGGTCCGCAATCTATTCTTCATCAGGTACTATGGGAGCCCATTTTTTTAAATTCCGGTGGCGGCGCCTCTATGTCACAATCAGGTGTGGAATTGGACACAACTGAACATTATTTGTGGGAGTTGGGATGAGAATGTTGGAGAAAACCATCGTTACGAATGATGAAATTGGAGAGCGGCGTTGTCCAGAACGAGCAAGCCGGGACCGTAGAGCGAGCTCAGCTGCGTCATATGGCATGTTGGGTCATGGGTACCCGCCATGGTGAAGACATGGCACCATCCACCGGATCGTTTGGTGCACACCGTTGCAAGTCGGCTTCCGAATAGACGAGATGCCAGTGGGTAGCCATTTTTTCAGAGTGTATCCCCGACAGTTTTGGGTGCGTCGTATCTCTGGAGGGAGAAAAGGCTAAACCACGTTGTTAGCTCACAGCATCGGGATACCTTTCGTCGACGGTTCAGGCTAGCTCAGTTGAGAGATCTCTCGAATGAGGTACTCGACTATGGTACCGAGCGTTCCCACCCGCCTGCTTCTTTGGTGTCGTAAACATGGACAGTTGAGCCAAGTCAGCTTCTCTCAAGCTGTGCCATCTAAGCAGAGGATGAAACAGGTGATATTGCAGGTCACGTACCGATGGATTGGTCGCACCATGTCAGGACATATCAGAGTTGTCACATCAAGGAGGCAGTTGGCGCGTACGCAATCGACACCCCCTCCCCAACCGTCTGTGTGCCCGTACGCAAAACTGTGACCTGCTGCCCAGTTAGAAAGCGAACTTTATGCAAAGTCGTGGTCTAGGCGGATTCGCCTAATGTATGGACGACCCCAAATCCAACGTCTCGGGGCTTACGTTGGAACGTCTCAGTGATGGCGGCACATTGATCATCCAGCTGACAAAGGGACCACACTCGAGGTCCCAACAAAATTGAGCATCATTTAGACCGCATTCATTTTAGCGAACGACTCGCGAACTGGAATCGCATCATTCAGGTACCCCACATGTACGGATTCGCGAGATAACCCCAGAACGGTCATGGATACAGTCCTCGTGACGTGTCCTGCGATACGGCGTACAGATGGCAGGGACCACTTCATAAATGTAGGCGAGGGGGAGGAGAGGGGAGAAAGAACGTCGACAGCCGCGACACGCTCCTGAACAACGTATCCAGGTTCCCACATCGAAGTGTTCTTGATATCAGCTGCTCGCTGTCAAAAGTACAACATGCCCACGGGTCTTGTCGAAACATTTTCTTGTGTGTCTAACGGATACGGTTGCACTATCAGTAGTAGGGATTTTGGCCGGCCACGCCCAACTTTGCTCTGAAAATCCTATTCGTGCCCCGTTGCCTCTTACGCATAGCGACCGATATCTGTGCTACGTGTTGGAGCCTTATCAGCACTGATAACAAGGCTGTGGAAGCAATCGAGAAAACGTTGGGCCGATCAAACATTTATAGGAATCCACATCATAAACATTCATGTTCTCATCCAAATGAAAACTCTCTAAGAAAGTTCAACACAGGCATGTCTGCAGAAATAGGAACCGCAGCCAACTGTCTCTAAGAAGCTTCATAAATCCACTGCCACCCCACTCGTCATTCAAGTCACGGAACATCCCAAGGCCAGCTTGAAGGAGCGAAACTTCGCCAGAAAGGGAAGCGGCCCTCGACCAGATATTTTCTGGGAGTGCACACGTGCGATCATCAAGATAGCACACCGTTCTTCCACTGATAGCATTCGCACAAACTAGATGCAAATGCAAAATCAGAGTGCGTCTCATACTGTATCACCTCCGGATGATCCGCACCTCCTTTGATCGCAGCTGTTCGAGATACATCATCTGCGTTTAGGAGGCGGATGCTGCGGTCCGCGGCTTTGACGTGGTGGTTGGTAGCGGGGGATAGTCATCGGAACCTGATACTGCGCCGGGCGAGCATGGGAATGGGCATGAGAAGAGCCAGAAGATGTATTGGAGGGATAAGGATATGGTTGATAAGGCAGCGGGGCCTGGGCGGGAGCCCAGTGCACATGTCGTCGGGGCGGTTTCACAGCCCCACGAGGTGGCGGGAACGGAGGGACCTGTTGGCTACTCGGATGTTTCGAGGAGCGTGGAGGGGGTAGGCCCAAATCCCGCTTCTGGGAAGGGTGGAAGTGGATGTGAAGGCATTGCATAAGTTTTGACGAGCCTCGTGGAGGAGGATAAGGTCGTGCGGGTCCGCGCACAACAGGCCCCTTGCGCCCAGGTGCGGGCGGGCGAGGCACAGGGACTAACGAAGACTGATGATGATCACGGTGATGTCCTCGTCGAACCTGAGTGATGACCTGCGGAACAGCAGGTCGTTTCACGTGAACGCGCGTTATCATCGGGGGCGGGCGTTGGTGCTGATTGTGCCCCCGAGCATCGCGCGTTGGAGCGGATCTTGCGAACCTCAACCAGTCGAACGTCATGTCGACGTACGGTCGCACTGGGGGGAAAGTACGATGGTGGTGGGTGTCTTCACAAGGGATATTAAGAGGAGCTGCTGAATGATAAGAACCGCCATGATGTGAAAAAAATACTAAGCAAGGGGGTGCTGCGACCTTCTTCTCTTGTCCTGCAACGTTAGATAGAAGGAATATTGGGCCAATCATCAATTGCGGCGTTTATGAGTCTGTGCTCAAGTTCGCGAAGACGTTTCATCAAGGTCCTTCCGCGTGCAACTTGACACGCCGGAGATGAGCACTGCGCGCGACCATGAACAGCACGAGTTTCCGTTCGGACAATTATAAGATGCAACAATCCATTCACCAACTCGGGCAACAGGACATGGCAACCGATGTGATACAGCGCTGTCTGTTCGTTAGCACGAAAGGTACAACAAACCTTTTGTGATATAGGCCAGGAAATACATTTCATACGCCCGCCGACATGATAGACAAGGGAACTATTTGTCCTGCCCTCCGCTCCTGCCTTTTGGCTTCTGCAGAGAAATTTTACATTCATGCACCGCAGATTACTGGGGGGGAGGTTGAAAGCTGGAAAACAATATTTGTCATCGATAAATTCATCGATGTTAGGAAATGATTACCCAGGAGGAGGGGGACCTCCGAAGCCCGGTGGTGGTGGGAATGGAACACCAGGTGGGAAGCCAGGGGGTCTGAAACCAGGAGGAGGACCGGGCATACCAGGAGGAGGGAAAGGCACTGGAGGCCGTCCCATTTGCGGAGCGCCAACTACAATGGGATCGATCAGGGGGACGAAAACAATACTTCCAGAGAAAACCACGCACCTGGGGGCATGATTCCCATACCGCGACCGGCAGGCATTCCACGGCCAGGACCAGCAGGAAGCTATAGAGTCGGTCCCATTAGACGTTTCATTGCGTGTTGACCAAAAATAGGGGCGTACGACATTCTTCTTATCATCATCAACAACTGGAGGCGGACCTTCGACGCTCATGCTGACTACTGTTTCGCCACGGAGAATCACAAGACCGAGAGTCCGCTTGATCTCTTGTTCAGGCGGTGTTTCTGTCTCCCCTTGCTTTTTCTTCGGTCTAACGCGGCGGAATTCTTCACAGTCTGCAAGAACCAAGTTCATATGCCTGTCGAAGGCGAGCATCTGTCCGGTTAAAGCACGACCGTCGTTGATGGTGACTTTCAGCCGCCAGTTGATGAGACTGAGCATCTTTCCACCTTTTGACTTTGGGGGAGGCTACATTTATTGACAAGTCAGTAAAAATATTTTTTCCTCGGATCTGTGAACGATACAAACCATGATGGGCGCGATTAAGATATGGCGCAAGTACAACGAGCGATATGGGGGAAACGAGGCAGCATAGATTTCATTGCACAAATATCTACAAATACAAACGGTGGCGACTCACAACCAAGTTAGAGTCGGTAGTATGTACTATAGATCGAAACGCCAGTCCCTCTGGCTCAGTAAGCTATTTAACATCTGTGGTCATCATGACAGGTAGTCCGAGCGATGAACGATGACCAAGACCATGCGTTAATCAGCACTTGAAGTTTCGGTGATTTGCTCCGAGACGCCCCGGCCATAAATACGAATCTAGTCGTTCATTCGGGACATACATACTGCAGCACACTCATCATGCCTTTAGACACCCCGATAACCCGCATATTAGGTAGGTTGCAGCTGCTCGTGTTCCAAAACCGTATATGTGATCCCTCCAGGTGTAAAGGTCCCTATCGTCGCGGCTCCGATGGCAGGAGCAAGCGGAGGCCTGTTGGCAGCTCAGGTCACCGCCGGAGGAGGCTTCGGATTCATGGCAGCAGGTCTGATTGCGCACCTCACCGAGGTATGATGGCTGATTTTTCGATCCGTGGCAGGTTACACGAGTGCCGAGAGTCTGATCGACGAATTATCCCTCGCTCGTGGATCACTCCAGTTAACTCTCTCGGACCCCCTTCCAATTGGCGTTGGTTATCTGGGCTGGCAGTTGGAGAAGCCCACGGCCAAGCCGGAAATCGTACTATCGGCTGCCCTCGACAATCATGTCCATGCAATTTGGCTCGCGTTTGGAAACAATCTCAAACAGTGGATCAAATTTATCCGCAACTATGACGCTGAGCACAAACGGGTTCGCCAGACGACCATCTTTGTCCAGGTTTCTTCTGTTGAGGAAGCTCTCGTTGCTTCGGATGAGTGGAACGTGGACGTTCTCGTTGCCCAAGGTTTGGTGATTTTTTTTAACCATATGAGACGGTCAAATTCATCCCCGTGTATGGATTCTTGCAGGCAACGAGTCAGGGGGACATGGATGCGGTTCTGCACCACCTCTTTTCACATTAGTCTCCTCCATTATCGCCGCGTTGCCCAAAGATGGACCTCCTCTCTTGGCAGCAGGGGGCCTGGTTAACGGCAGCCAAGTTGCTTCTCTCCTTGTCCTCGGAGCGGCGGGTGCTGTGCTTGGAACGCGCTTTTTGATGACTCCAGAGAGTCTATACAGCGATGCGCAGAAGAAAGCCCTCGTGGCAGCTAAATCTGATATGACAGTGCGAACGATGGCATTCGACCGTGCAAGAGGCACTTTGGACTGGCCGGCAGGCGTCGATGGGAGGGGACTATATAATAACACTGTGAAAGACATGGACAGTGGGGCTGACATTGATACTGTAAAGGAGAAATTCGAACGGGGTGTCCGTGACGGTGACCCTGACCGAATGCTAGTTTGGTCTGGTATGGGAGTAGGACTCGTTTCGGAGGTCAAGGGCGCCAAGGTCGGTTTCTGATCCTGTTGATCGCTCCTTGGCTCATTCATGATGCATGATGTATAGGAGGTTGTCCAGGAACTTCAGGATGATATCCTGCAGCGGCTGAAGGCCGCTTCGGAGCTTGCGCGATAAGGAGTAACAATGTTGTCGAATTTCATTGACGATAAGATAGCATTAATTTCGCGTCCATCCGCTCGTCGGCCGCTACCTGCGTTCCCACCGTATCAAACATTGTCGCTCAATCAACGGTCGTCGCTGACTATAGAAGGGCCCATGGATGGAATGCGGGCTATAGCATCTTTCAAATTTAGCACCGGACCCACTTAGCCTGCCAGCGGATATGATGGTCTGCAAAGATTTGTTCTTGTTGCGCTGGTTCGCCCCCGAAAGAAAACAGAACAAGGTAATAATGCACCAGCAAGAGACTAGTATACATTGTTTGTTGCATTCTATTGTGACACGGCCTTTGCCTCAGTGGACAATTTCCACCGTCAAGTCTCCTTGATTTATCGAGTCACCTGATGGCCAAAGTTACGGACTGATCCCAATAGGAAGCAAACCCACGCACCTTCATGGACAACAACACGTTTGATGTGGCCGGAAACAGGTGCGGTGACCGCAGATTCCATCTGAGGACCCTCTCAGTCAGATGAAGAGAACAACATTGTGTATACACACCTTCATGGCACTCAGCACTGGAGGTGAGCAAGGAACAAACCACGTTAGAAAGGTAGCTTTAGTGGAGATGATTGGTTTCACTGACCGCAAAGAGGGTCCCCCTTCTTGATCTCCTGACCTTCCTTGACTCTGACCTCAACGACAACACCCGACATGGGCGCACCGACCGAACCTGGGTCAGAAGTTGCCTTCTCCCGTGAGACTGTCTCCACTGCGGAGTTCTTGTCCTCAACAGATACCGCCCGTACCTACACCCAGGGAATACATATCAGTAAAATTCTGCAACATCACATGTCACTGGCATTACCTCGCCGTTGACTTCGAACCAAACATCACGTTGGGCACGGCCCTCAATGACGGGTCCTATTGCCATTAGACGGATAATAAGGGTCTTTCCCTTTTCGATTGAGATGTGCATCTCTTCTCCGATATCCGGGCGACCCAAAAAGTACCGTGTGGGAAGCACACTGTATAATACTGATCCACATCGTCCCAGTACCCCATTACAGAGGGTCACGCACCTTAGGTTGCCATATTTCTGTAAGAATCCCTGGTATTCTTCGAAGACCTAGCGGAGTTAACATAAATGGTCCGCGCCAGGTGACGGGAACAAAAAAGGCACCACAAACCTTGGGGTACATGACATATGAGGTCACGTCTGCATCAGTGATGTGTTTCCCGAATTTGCTGCGCAGATCGGCCTTGATCTTTTTAAAGTCCAAAGGTGCCATCGTAGCCCCTGGGCGGCCGTCAATTCTGGGCTTGTCCCTGATGACCTTACTGCGCAACGGCTCTGGGAAGCCTCCCACAGGTTGCCCAAGATAGCCTTGGAAGAACTCAACAACAGACGAGGGAAAGTCAAGTTGATCTGCACGGGAGAGCACGTCCTCTTTGGTGAAAGAGTTCGATGTCATCCATTGTGCAAAGTCGCCAACCACCTTGGATGATGGCGTAACTTTAACAATGTTGCCGCACTAGAGAATGAATGAGGCTTCCAACGCGATTGATGGTACCTTCCACCTACAAGCTCATTAGCTTCGATATACTTCTTCTTGATTTCTACGTGATAGTGTATTAGTAGGAGAGATATCTAGAAAAGTGCAAATATAGTTTACCTGTCCATTGTTTTCCGAGGCCAAGTTGCGCAGCCTGGAACTACACGGCCAATGAGCCACCACACAATGCAGATGCCACGAGGTTCGGTTCCTACCATGAGATTTGTGTACTGTCCTCCTGGCATCTCATGATCGAACACACTCGAGTCCGATGCACGGACATTAGCTTCAAAGCAGCTGTAAAGCATGCGAACTTGGCTCCAGTACGAGTTCAGTGCCTGGATATCAGCATAGCGGATACCCGTGCCCAATTTTGTCTGCTCCAGCGCCATGCAGACCGCTCCCATCGACGGTTGCGAAGTTAACCCAGACATGCCTGCCACATTCATTAACAACGGTATGTTTGTGAGTTGGTCTTTTGTCCTTACTATCAATGGCAACATCAACAATATCAGCGCCGGCCGCCGCCGCCGCCAACATAGACGCAGTCGCAATTCCAGCTGTGTCATGGGAATGAACGTGGATCGGAATATCAGGGTACTTCTCTCTGATGGCTCCTATAAGGCTGTCGGAATTTGTCACTCAGTTCACACTGCATATAATAATCACAGCGAGGACCACCCACATTTTCGCTGCCTCTGGCTTGAGCAGACCAGCCATATCTTTCACACCAAGAATGTGAACCCCTTCTCCGACAAGTTTGTCGATGAAATCCAGATAGTACTCAAGGGTATACTTTTTTTCCTTGGGACTAGCAACATCACCGCTGTAACAAACGACGGCTTCAACAACCCCTCCGGCTTTCTTGGCAGCATCAATACCAAGCCTCATCTAGACGAAGGTTAGCACCCATGACATCCAGTTGATGTGTTCAGCTCACGTTTTCTGTCGAAAATATAGATCAGTAGTCGGTCAGCATTGAACTACTGGTACACTTGCCAAAGTAGTTCAGGGAATCGAAGACACGGAATATATCAAGGCCGTTCTCAACAGCTTTCTTGGAGAAGTCGTAGATGGCATTGTCACTGCGACGGGAATGAACAGGCGTTGCGAAAGTTCACAACAACTTACGGATAGCTGGTATATCCAACACCATTAGCACCACGCACGAGTGCTTGGAATGGAATATTAGGCACCAGCTGACGGAGGGTGCGCTGAAGATGTGTCAGCAGGCGAACCACAGACACATCAGGCTTCAACGGACCAACCGCTCCCATGGATCCTCGTACAGGAATCGCATGGCAACGTCAAACGTGGCTCCACCCCACATTTCCAAGCTAAAAGCGTTGGCAAGGGCATAACTGGTCTCTTTCGCGATATTGATCATTTCGGTAGTCCTTAGGCGGGTGGCAAGGAGTGATTGGTGAGCGTCTCGCCATGTTGTGTCCATTATAAGTGTGCCTGGGTACTCCCGTACGGCTTTGGCGAAGGCCTCGGGACCGTGTTCGACGATGATGTTACGCCAACCCAACTGACACGGAAATGTGGTATCAATAGGTTGACCATTTAGGTCGTCACGATTCTCCAACTTGGGGACAACAATTTCGTCTTTGAGACCCGGTTCGCCAGACTGACCCTTGATAAAGCTCCCGTTGACTGCGAGATCTCCGAGATATGCGAGGAGCTTCTGAGCACGGTTTTGGCTCTGTACAAGTTTGAAGAGCTCCGGGGTATCGTCGATAAACTAAAATAACATGAAAAACACTGGTTACGGAGGAACTCCAATACATACCGTGGTCCAGGTCTTTCCACCAACGAACACATCGTGGGTGAGGAGGCGAAACAAGAAGGGGATGTTGGTCTAAGGAGGACATTAACTCAATCTCGAGAACATACTCATTCTCGGCCGACCTTGACACCACGGATGCGGAACTCGACGAGAGCACGGAGCATCTTGCGACGAGCGACTTCGTATGTCGTGCCACTGACCGTGCACTTGACGAGCAAGCTATCATAATGCGGCTACACGGGAACGCACGCTTAACCCAAATCGAACCGTGTACTTTTCGGATGCCTACCGTGATCTGTGCGCCAGCGAAACCGGAAGATGCGTCGAGACGAACACCGTTACCTCCTGCACTGCGGTATACCTCGATCTTTCCTGTGTCTGGCTGGAAGCCGGCTGCCGCATCTTCGGTGGTGATACGACACTGAATCGCAAAGCCTCGGCGAGTAATAGCCTCTTGCGTCAAGCCAAGCTGAGGAAGAGTTGCGCCTGCAGCGATCTGGATTTGGGCAGCAACGATGTCGATACCAGTGATTTCCTCTACGAACATCACGGAGTTGCATTAGGACGAAATTTATGAAAATAGCTATAGGGCTCGTACCAGTAATGGTGTGCTCAACTTGAATACGAGGGTTAATCTCGATGAAATAATGTCTGCCCAACTGGTCGACTAAGAACTCGGCAGTTCCAGCGTTCCTGTATCCCACACTTTTGGCAAGTTTGATGGCATCGGCTAAGACAGCTTGGCGGAGCTCGTCAGGGAGATGTGTGGCAGGCGCAACCTCGACGACCTTTTGGTGACGCCTTTGCACTGAACAATCACGTTCAAAGAGGTGGATGGTATTACCAATCGCGTCCGCCAGAATTTGGACTTCGATGTGCCTAGGGCGTTCAATAAAACGCTCGATGAAGACCGTACCATCTCCGAAAGCAGACCTGGCCTCAGAGACAGCGCGTTCGAAGGCATTCTGGAAGTCAGATTGTTCGCGTACGACGCGCATACCGCGACCACCTCCGCCCATGGCGGCCTTGATGATAACTACAAAAAGCCATCAACCAACCGTATGGAGGAGCACGTATGCAAATTGGACCCTACCTGGGAAACCATATTCTTTGATGAACGCCTCTCCGTCGACATACGACGCGACAGGTCCCGGTGTTCCGGGAACGACCGGCACACCGACTTTCATAGCTGAAAGACGTTGCGTCAGCCTCAAATGTGTGCTATCGTATTTGCACATATACCCAATGTACGTGCTTTGGTCTTGTCACCAAGACCATCAATGACTTTAGGAGTGGGTCCAACGAACGCGATACCAGCCTGCTCGACCTTTCGCGCGAACTCAGCATTCTCGGATAAAAACCCATAGCTACGAAAGCATTCAGCACATATACCATAAGGCACGCAGTAGCAGGTACCCAGGATGGATCATGTCGACGCCATGTTCAAGAGCGATTCTAATGATATCTTCCTGCGCGAGATATGCACCAACGGGAGTCAGACCTCTCCCAACTTGGTACGCTTCATCCGCCTGTCTGGCATGTAAGGGAGGCCGCATACACGATGACTAGTTTCGTTTATCGCACCTTTTGGCGGTGAGCGGAAAGACGATCTTCGTATGAATAGATTGCGACGGTGTGCATAGCCAGTTCATGGGCTGTCCGGAACACTCTGATAGCGATTTCCTGGCGAACAAGATCACATTGGGGAGATCGTCGAATGGAGAGTGCAAGTCAACTTGCCCCACGGTTTGCTACAAGAATCTTGGTGAGGGGACCGCTGTGGCCGGCGGCCCTCCTGCGCATTGTCTGGATGCTATGCACAGGTGTGCCGGGCGCACTGGGCGACGCGATAAAGGTGTGTGCGAGCCTCGGAGGATGAAGAAACTGTGAGGAGGTCATGGTGGTGGGAGGGAATCAAAGGCAACAAAGGCCAAGAAATGGATTTAAGGAAAGCGGCAAAGATTGTAGGAACTCCGAGCAAACGTGACTCCACGCCAGACGGGTCAACGCCGCCATCGGTCATCCATATGCATCTCGCCTCCTCTCAAGCTAGTCCCGCGCCATCTGGCACTATTATAAGGCGGCATCTTCCGCATCATCTACACCAGTCTCCACACTCAGCACTCAGTACTCGTCCTCTAACCCCATTGCAGCGCGTCAAACAGATGGGAATAGAAACATCGGCTGTCTGACCCAGTTCCCAAGCAAGGAGTTTTCAAGCAGAAACACATATGGGTTCTTTTGCACTCTATGTTCTATGTTCCTTGTGATAACAGACTGTGGGAAAGACTTGGCATCATGCATCAGCTCCGGTTAGCGAGTGGTAGTACACTGAGTCCCCTGCTCTCCAACTTCTTCTGGTTGTTCTTCGCAATCGCATACATGACACCCGCAAAAAATCCAACCCCGATTGCTGAGACCGATCCAACCGTAATTGCATCACCAAAGAACAACATTCCTGATGCAGCCACTGGGAGCTTGTTCAACGCGCCAACCATGCTGAGATCTAGCGTTAGTCACAGCACGCTCTCAACGGTTCAAGACACGGACCTGTATGTTGTGCTGCTTGTTGTCCGGACACACCAAGCGGTGGTATACGATATGCCAACTGCTGCTGCGCCAGAGAACGCGATAGCAAATAGGAGCAACTGTCGCGTTTCTTCCGGGCTTAATGAGTGCGCCCAATTGTTAGCATGCAAAACGAGACTCGAGGCGGCCAGGTGTACTCACAAGTTACGGGAGAGATTTTCTGTTCGCCAATCTTCCAAGATGAAAGAAGACATGGTCAATACAGGGATCGACAGTAAATTGTTGTAAAACATCGAGTCCCAGTCGGTGAACCCTGTGATTTTGATACGTTTCCGCATCAGAAGAACCTGTCAGAGATTTTCATTAGCATTTCCACAAGGCAAAGCCGACAAGAAACTTGCGTAAGCAGCGCTCGCTAAGCAATTGAATAGCATCCAAAGGTACCCTATATGCAACCTCTGCATAACAGTGGAGACGAGGTCCAGGCCAATGCCCATAGCTGCACTAGCTGGTGGAATGTCGCCAGCTGCATCTGCGATGTTGGTCACATCTGCCCATGCTGCAAGTATCGAAGAAAGTACCTGACGTTCGGTAAGCAGGCATAAGCTCGTTTGCGACCGGTCTCTATCGTTGTAGCACGACACTCACGATTAATAGGAACGCAATCATTGTGAGCCCGGTGATGCGCCCATTGAACCACATAACCTCCCCGTATGCCTAAAATAGAACAATGAGGAATATCACTCGGCCGTGAGGTGACACATACTATAAGGATAATAGTCAGGTTCTTGAAAATTGTGTAGACCGGTATGGTGAGGTATTGCTTCAAACAATTGACTCAGAATGAAGAAAAGGACAACCCACACGTTAGATACTTACGAGGCTCTTGGAACCAGTGTATATAACGCTGACGAGTAAGGCGCTCACAGGAAACCATGCTTTCGCATCCTGGATGTCAAAATCTCGAAATGAAATGATGCCCAGCCTCTTGACGACTTCCACGCATGCGATACAGACAACACTTTGCAGAGATAGCAACAGGAAAGTCATATTGAAATGACGTCCAGACACCACGAACTATGCCGGGGTGAATGATTTGATATAGAATATACGCGGGTAACATACCTTGTTCACGAGAGTCATGAGGATAGAGGCAATACAATAAGAGACAATCGACAGTCCTAAATGCCGGCTCGAACATACTGTGTTGAAGTCTAGTGTGGCATTCACTCACCACCCGAGGAGACAGCGTTGTTATCCTTTGGTTTGCCTGTCGCGATGTTCCTCTTCAGTTCTGCCACATCCTCCTCAACTGCGTCCTTTGGTGTTGCCATGAGTTGAACCTGGACCGTCTTAGTCAGGACGCGGTGTCGATGACCTGTGGCAGACTCACTGGAAAAACTGGTATACCGAGGCGATGCCTGCGAGCGTCCTGAGTGGACGGATACGAATTTGGACCCGAAGTTCAAAGTTGTACGTCGCCAAATATATATCATCATAGGTACTTACGTTACCGGTATCGGCGTTGCCGAATACTAGTACGCGATATCATTCTTTCGAGGGCAAGTACTTTATGTACATGTTATGTTACGCGCGGTGAAACACCTTTATCAAAGCCGTGCTCGCATGCCAGTGACATCGAGATTATGTAAAAATTATCAGATATCTAAGTAGCACTATGTACAATTCCACGTCTACCCTCCGGAAGCTTCCTCCAGCTGAATCGTGACCTCTTCCAGTCCAGGTATTCTGCTTTTCAAGAGAGCATTCACCCGTTCCAGAACAAGGTTAATACTCGACTGTTTATTGTTTGGCACGTCGGGCACATCTGACCGCGAGACAGAACACGAGAGTTGGACATGGATAGAACCAATGACGCTCGAGGAATCTTTGGGCCAAAATCGTGGGGAGGAATACGACGCGACACCTTCCACGTGTTCGAGCTGCACGCAGCAACAGGCATCAGCTATATTGTTATTTTTTCATGGAAGGCTTGGATTACATACCTCCTTTAGAGCCATCTCCACCCTACTTTCGTTGTCTCCCAGATCTAAGCTGAGCACGCGCCCAGTATCAATGACGAGGGGAACGACACTCGCAACAATGAGCACAGCGATGAAGAGGGAAGCAATGGGATCAAAGCCTGTCCACCCGTAGTACTGGATGAGGAGCGTCGAGACAATAACTCCCACTGAGCCAAGGGTATCCTGGTATCGTTGAGACTCGTCCTTGAAAACAACAAGAAACATACCGCCATCACGTGTAAGAATACCCCGCGCATGTTGTGACTGTGGCTTTCGTGAGCGTGAGCGTGTCCATGGGAGTGAGCAGAGTGTCCGGGTCCAACATCATGGTGGTCATGCTTGAATGTACTGGGATAATTAGGGGAGATCGGCGAATCTACAGGAGATGACAGCGGAAATGGAACTTGAACTGTGGCTGCTGAGAATGATGGGTTGTTTTCAGGTGTAATTTGTAGTGATGGCCCACGAGAATGAGGTTTTCGTCCCCTGATCGTGGAAGGCTTCGGACTGTGCTGTGTTTGTTCCAGATCAGCAGGTGAAGAGTGGGAATCAGGGAGTGACTTGTCGGAATGCTCATGCACATGCGAGTGGGTATGCAATGGTTCACTCTCTTGCCGTTCATCGTGGTGATGGGATCGTGAATGCGGATCCTGCTGTGAAGATGCCACAGTAGCATAGCTATGGCCGTCACGAGTACTGTTGTGCTTATGATGTTCGTAGGAATCGAGGGTCTGCGAATCTGAGTTCTGGTGCACATGATGACTGGCATGGTCATGGTGAGGTAAACTAGTCCCATGGTTGTTTGAGTGATGAGCATGGTTATCGTGCGCATGCGAGTGACTAGAATGAGAATGCTTGTGCTCATGGTCGTGGTCGTGGTCATGTCCGTGTCCATGTCCGCATCCATGATCATGACTATGACCCTATACCGACCATTGTTTCATGAGGCATCCCTAACCAGTAACTTAATGCATGCACGTACATGGTGATGGTGATGATGTCCCCCCATTGCGAACATGCCAAACAAGTTTACACCAAGCCCAAGAGAGCTGATTAATAATAGTTGGCTTGTCGACATCTCTGGGGGGTCTAAGCTAGTAATTTGGATGGAGTCAGATTGTCAGTACAACACAAAATGCATCATGCATCACTTTGACTTACAGTCGTTGGATCGCTTCGAACACGATGAAGATTGAAATCAGGATAAGGAATATTCCATTTGCGAAACCCGATAATGTCTCAATTCTGCCATACCTACGGACGAATAAAATACATTGGGCAAACCTCAGCATAGTTATCTCTACACATCAGAATGCGGGGAAAACTTACCCGTAGGTGAACCGCTCATTTGGAGGCCACTTAGCCATGACTGAAGCCAGTAATCCAACGCCGATAGCCAGACAATCAAATGCCATATGAATTGCTTGATATTCGCGAACTCTCAATAAACATTGAGATGAACCTGTATGGAATTGCTCACCATCTGAAATAAGTCCCAGGCTGTTAGTCCAAACACCGTAAAGCATTTGTACGAGCATGTAACACAAATTTAGTGCTAAAAAATAAAAGATTTTTCTGGACTCGTTGTCTGAAAGAATAGAATTTAGGTAGAAGCGAGCGAGTTTTGATATCGGTGTCCGTGGAGAAGACGAAGGGGTCTGATCTTTCCCCGGATACTTTGCTGTGATAATGCGAGTGAGTAGACACTCTCCCGATTGCTATGCATCATACCGTAGTAGAGCATCATGCCGAGCACAAGATCGATCCAATGTAGGTGCTGGGAGAATCCAAGATGTCCCAAGGCAACAGCAACGAGGAAAGCCAAAGGATAAGACAACAGAAACACTTGGACAGCTTGCTGAGAATTATACTGTTTCGTTCTGGTGTCTGGCGTCAAGAATATAGTATTAATGGTGAGGAGAGGAAGAACAGCCAATGATAGCAGAGGGACGACAGGCGACGGGCGTGGATCAAGCTGGCGGAGTCAGGTGAAGATCAACCGAGATGACAGAAGAGCTTACCAGTGCTTGCCTGAAAGCATAGAGGGGAAGGCCAAGCAACGCAGCGCCAAATGTACTCGCGACTGTAGCCATGGTAGGACTGATTGTAGGTGACAAGGCGCCCTGGAGATGCTCCAAAGCATACGTAACTAAACCATGGAGTATTACACAGGCATAACCAGGAAGGATGTTGGTAGGAGTTTTGTGGGACAGCGTGATATCAGCGAAAAAGGAAAGGACGAAGGAAGAGGCCACAATGAGAGGACGAGATATCTGGCAGCGACGATTAAGTAGTATTCCGGCCGAGGTAAGGAGATGTTACCATCGCGTCCACCCATGAAGAGGAGAAATGGACAAATAGGATAACACTGTCAGGAAGGGGGTGTAGTTTTCTCTTTGTGATAGGGCGACACGGTGAACGTACCGGAGAGAAGGCAGTCGATAGAGGGCAGTATATAACGCTGCCTGCTGTACGAAGAGCAAGAGCGAGGATACGCCTAGCGCTGTCCACTGCGGGATTCTGAGGCAATACGAGAGATAAGGAGAATAACGACCTACTTCGATGTGGGGCCTTTTCGAAAACTGCAAAGTCAAACCCTCCCAGACTAGCATGCCCAATGCACCCAAGGCGAGGACTCTCATTACTACCCAGAAGACACCAACATCGTAGGAGAGCAGGGACTCCTTTGCCGCGAAGAGTGCAAGGACAAAGAGGATGTTCGAGAGGGCTATCTTGGGGAATGCACTTGTGCCAAGTCTGGGTATGATTAGGGGGTGCGGCACAGTAGACAGCGAGACGACGTACGATACGGAGAGGACCTTTGCAGGCTGTAAACTAATCTTTCTACGCGTCCGCGCATCCGGGGCAGACATTACGGCGAGCGAGAACCGAAACGCGCACGTCGACACCAACACCTCTCATCCGAACAAGGAAATCATTTCCCATCCCCGATCGCATAAAAATGGGTCTCTCGTCTTTCTGCTCGACACCTTCAACAAGTCAGGTAAGTAAACAAGTTCAGTCTTTTTCTTTACTGGATGAACACATAGATGACGAGTCTGATATGTTCCGCGCGAGGTTTCCTCCTGCTGTTCTCCATGACGAGTCCTATTAAATTTTACCATTCATGCATATCTGATCCTCTTTTCACATCTCGCCACCAGCCCGTTCCCCGCTGACCTCGTTCTCAACAGTATGCCCGTCTCAATCGAGGACGATTGGTCCGACTCTGACGAAGAGATCGGCGCCGGCGTAGAGACGGATGTCCTGCTCGGCATTCCCGAGGGGAATGTGGAGTCCGATGCCGATGTCAAGGATGCTGCAGTCTCTCGCATCGGTGGTTTTCCTGTACGAGCTTTGTCTCCTGTCCAATGTACGAACAACATATCAATGCACACTTAATTGTATCTCGCTTTTCAAGGCATTCTTGCCTTCACGGGAACCCCACTTTTCCTCTTCCCAATGCAAGGTCTGCTCGAATCCTATGGAGCTCCTCCTGCAGGTGTGGTGTCCGTTCGAAGAGAGTCCCATGGACCGTGCTTTGTATGTCTGGGGTTGTGCTCGCTCCAGTTGTCAAAGACAGGTTGGAAGGTAGGCAAGTTTGGTATGAGAAGTTCATGCATATTAAAGGACGAACAGCATACGGGCGTGGCGTGGTTTGAGGTATAATACTGTCTACGCAGCCAAGCTCGAGAAAAAGAAAACGCGCAAGTCTGGTCAACAGAAGATTATCACATCCCAACCTCCAAACCTGACAACGTCGGCTAACCCATTCTCTGTGAGTAGCCACGCTGATGTTCATCCCTGTTTTGTCGACCGACCAGTCCCCCAGATGAAAAGCACCGCCGAACAAGTAACGTTTGGTTTGGGTGACCAAATTTTCGGCGACTCAGTGATTGGTATCCCTGATCAGCCCGAGCAAGAAGACAACGACGGCAGTGACGCAGGGAGCGACGATTCTTCGTCATCTGAGGACTCGCTCATCACAGCTATGGCTTCAGCAAGAGTGGCAGACTCATTCTGGGCCGCAGCACCCTCCTACCCTGCAGTATACTTGTCGACGTTATCCGAGTACATTCCACAGCCTTCCAAGGCAAAGGCCACGGCGAGTACCAGAATAGAGGATCCAGTCGATGGGAATGGTAAAACCGGGAAAGATTCGATTTGGGCGCTGGAGACGTACGAGAACTCATTGGAGATAGACGATGTATTCGATCGGTTCATGAAGCGCGTTGAATTCACGGGAGAGCAATGCCTTCGGTGGGTCACCATCGTGCATGTGGATGATATCCAGACTAGACTGAGAGTCTGTGCATTGCAGCTACGAGCTTAAAGGCAAACCCCTACCCTTTGCATCAGATAAAATTTTCGAACTACTATTCCCTGCGGCTACCCAGGCACCTCTCCCCATCACAAAAGCCGACTTCAAGGTTGTTCAGCCAACGAAACGCTCCTATAGCACGGCATCAATCCCAGCATGTTCATGTTGCAAATCGAGCCGGGTGTTCGAATGCCAGCTGATGCCCAATCTGATCAACGTTCTGAGAGACTCGGTCGATGACAAGCATCTGGATGCACGGAAATTGACAGATGAACAAAGGATCAAAGCGGTGCAAGATGCACTCAAAAGCAACAAAGAGCCGGGGAGCCGAGGTATGGAATGGGGTACCTGCATGGTGTTTTCTTGTGGGAGTGACTGCTGCCTGGACGACGGAGGACAAGATGTCATGGAATGTTGGCGGGAAGAATATGTGCTTGTTCAGTGGGACGAGTGAGACCATACATACATAGCAGAGATTACAACAAGAGCGTGCTCGTCGTCAAAGACGGCGTTGCGAGAGCCTGAAAATACTTGACGTTATTTGTGTGGACCCGTTCGCTACGGTGTTCTTCAAGTTTCATGGTGAGGCGCTCAACGTCCCATGCACAGATCACCGTCCCATCTTTCACTGTCACCAACCGATGCCCCATACGCTAACACTGCCCTCCGCGCTCTCTCCGCCTGGCGTAGATGGCGTCAACGACAACGCAGCCGAGCATGGCCTTAGTTCTGCGGGCCAAGTTCTGAGACTTCCCCACACTCGCGCGCAGCTGTCCGCTATAATTCGGCAGCACAGATCTCCACTCGAGGGATATACCGATGACGGTGACGATTCAAACCGTGTCAGCACCACCCTAGTGAACAAGGTGGCCTCGCTGCTCGCCGACGAACAAGAGGACGCTCTCAAAGACCTTCTCAAGTCCGAGTGCGGCGTCGACGACGATATGGTCAGTGTCTCGTCCCAAACCTGTCTCCCCTAATTAAATCAACCCCATCGCAGCTCGAACAGCATGTCCTCGACCTCATGCACAGACACCGCGACGACGTTGCAGGCGTTCCGTTCTTGTTCCTTACACCAACCCGACGCCCGTCACGGCCTTCTTCTAGGGCATCTTCTCACTCTGTACGGCATAACAGACCTGATACACCTTCTTCGGTGCCAAATACTCCATTTTCTATCGGGTTCCGTAGACCACACACCCCTGTCGCATCCCCGCTTGTCAGCGGTAATGCATCATCTTACATCTCCGCTCGTAGCGTTTCACCCATGAACTCACCCGTGCTCGCGCACACCCAAGTCACCCAGGCCCACATTCAACTCACTGCAAGCCTCCCCGCGTCGCCCATCTCTTCTCCGAGACTGCTCAGTGCCAAGGCCACAGAGTTCAAACCCATCCCCCGGCCACTATCGGCTGCTTCCTCCAACCCTGCTACGCTGTCGGGCTATGGCAGAACCGACACGCCGTCACCTGATCTATGGTCCCACAGTCCGCTCAGAGCCACGTCTAACCTCGCGATTGCTGCCCCACTTTTCCCAGATCAGAACGTCCTTTCTCGGGCTGTTACCCCAAGCCAACTTCGCTCCTCCACGAGAGTAGGCGACGACGAGGAGGAAGATGATCCCTTTGACCCCTTTGCACCGAAGACGGCACCCCATTCGTTCCACCCGATCACAGTCACAGACTTTGATCAATGGTCTGACTCAGCCCTTTCGAGTCAATCTCCTGACGACCTTCGCGCTGGATATTACTCGACTGGATATGACTTTGATTCTCAATACGATACTCCAGGCGAAGACCCGGATACGTCCGGTTACCTCACTGATGGTATGACCCCCCTCGACGTATTGAGTTCCGTCTTTGGTTCGACCCTCGCCCCTTCTGAGCTCGAGGAAGCGCTTTCTCAGAATGGATATGATTTCGAGAAAGCCATGGCTTGGCTTATCGATCGTGCATTACCATCTCCCCCTCAGCACACACATGCGAGAATGCAACCGATGGGTGGCCGTGTCACACTGGTCACCAGGGATGGTTCTGCACCCATGCTGCGTGGTGGACGATCTGGCTACACGAATGTGGTAAGGCAAGCTGCAAGAGGCACCAGTGCGCGACCTGTGCCAGGTGGGAATAGGGTGTGCCGATACTACCTCGCTGGCGAATGTTTACGAGCGGATTGTCGATTCAGGTATAATACATTACACTCCACTCTCGTAAGCCCCCTGTCCCTGATCTGTGTATATTTGCAGTCATGATCTCGAGCGCGCCTTGTGCCGATTCTGGTTGCGTGGGACGTGTGCAAAGCAAGATCAATGTGAATTTTTGCACCACCTGCCTTCAGATGTCGACGTCACGACCGTCACGAACGCACTTTCCCGTACGAACCTGCACCACAACGTTGGGAATCCGACTGGAACGTCCAACCTGCCCCCAGATGAATTTCCTGCGTTAGGCTTCGACGGCTCTGGACTGGGAAGCAACAAGAGAGCACATGGCAATTTGCAGCATGATCCAGGACGTACAAGGTTTGCGGCTGCAGTAAAACGACCCGTACCAGCGCCGGTACCCACAGACCGGGCAATGGCAACTCGGCGTGAACCACTTTCGAGCGCCAATTCTGCCGACAACCTTCAGCTCCGAACCACGATCGTCGCACCGAAGCCCTCTCCGCGTATCAAGTTGCGACCTCCGACATTGCTGCCCACCCTGCCGACCGGGGAGTCGATAAGTGGCCTCTACATGTCGTATCGTTCTCGTGCACTGCAGCTCGGTGCAGCTCGAAATGCCTGTCTCTCGCGAGCTGCCGACGCATGGAGACGGGGGGATGGTGCCGCCGCCAAGCGGTTCAGTCGAGAAGGGCACGATCTGAACTCGAAGATGAGCAATGAGATGACGGAGGCCGCCGGAAGGCTGGTGAGAGAACGCGTCAAGCTCTCTGAGCAGGCAGTCAAAAGCCGTGACCTAAACTGGTCAGACGATCTGGGAGACCGGAGCGCGCGAGGACGTGCGTGTGGTGGTGGTTTGGGGGTATGTTTAGGTATCGCAAGTAAGGACGTTGGTGAATCAAGATTGTCATCGGAGGAAAGGACAGAAGCCATGCTCGACCTACATGGACTACATTCAAGTGAGGCGACTGAAGTGCTAGAGGAATTCGTGCTTGCGGTGAGTATTTCACGTGGGCTCGGCTGTTTCTTGGATGAGCTAACTTGGTTTGGAAGTTGGAACGGGAACACTTTTTGGGTCTTGGTCAGAAGTTTCCCGTGACGTTGCCGTTTCTGCGCTGACGATCTTTTAGCATATACCGTCGTTGGAGAGGAGAAGCACACGGGAACTCAAGACGCAGCAAGGGGGGCTTCGCGCGCTCGCCTCGCTGCAGGTGTTCGAGAATGGCTGCATCGCTGGGGTTATCCGTGGAGCGAGCGGGACGGCATCATATGCATCGATCCCCTGACACACTCTTGAGGTTGCGATGGGGACGGAAGCACAACGTTCAACTCGGATTTGTAGAAGATTTAGGCAAGAGGGGTTATATAGACAGCTATGTATGGACAAGCCTACTGTAGGACGTGTACGATATTATTGCAACGCGGTGTCGGTCGGCGCGCACACAGCTATGGTGGCAACGTGGACGAGTCACGTGCGAGGGGGTGTGGTATTGGTCTTTGGCGGTTTGCGGCGAACGCGACATTGCCCCCTTGAACCGCGCCCGTCGACCCTGGCATTAGTTTCAACACCCAACCATGTCCACCACCGACGACGGCGCCAACGACGCGCAAGAACGACCCTGCTCCATCGACCTCACCCTCGAGCTCGAGCGTCAGCTTGACAACGAGTCGCTCCCACCGCCCACCCCTGCGGACGCACAGCGACCACAGTCACTCGACACACAAGTCCTCGCGCACATCGTTACCAACCTCCAGTCGTCCCTCGCAGAGGTCACTTGCCACCGAGATGAACTTGCCAACTCGCTTTCTCAAATCCAGGCCAGGGAGAAAGACTTCACAGACACCCTGACCCACATGACGGACAAATGTTCCAGACTACAAGAGGAGCTCAATACCGCAAACGGCAAAGCAAAGGACGACGAAAATACCATTTCCGTGTTGCGGACCAAAGTCGAGGAGAGCAGGTATGTCACCCCGTCCTGTGTCCTGTTCAGCTGTCGACTCTGCGCTCAGGCGAGGACTCATGCGTCTTCAATCCGAGAGTCGAAGGCAGAGCCAAGTGCCATCCGGGTTGGACTTCTCTAGAGCTAGCCTCGCCACCCTGGCGGGTCCTCAGACATCAAAGCGGGCGTCGTTCGCGCCGCTTACCGGATCAAACACAGTCCGGATGAATGCACATCGACGGATTTCATCAGTTTCAGACTCGGGTTTCGCAAAGTTGGATAGCGCCTCACCGCTTAGCAGTCCTGCCCCGATGAACTTCACTTTCCCCGACAGCGCCATGCTACCGAGCATGTTGGCACCCTTGCCCAGGTCATCTGGGATGTATGGTCGCGCGTCCCCTCCCCTCACTGTCTTCCATTCGGAAGAGTCAGCTGAGGTTGAGATGCTTCGCAAGGAACTCATTTCCATGCGAGCAGAGTTGGAGGAGGCAAAGCACGAGATAAACGAGGCAAACGAAGCACGAGAGGCGTCGGAATTATGTGTCAAGGCTCTCCGCGTATTCATAGAGGAAAACAACGTCGGCGCCATGCCAAACGCAGGTGGATCTGCTGTGGCAGCGCCAACTTCCCAGGTGGAACCAAAGAAGAGCGCTCAAGCTGCGGGGAGTTGGGGCTTCAAGCTCTGGCGAACTGAGCCATTAGCTAAAAATGCATCTGGCGCGATACCCATACCCTTTATACCACCTACGCCTAACAACGTGTCGTCACCACCCCCTCAACCGCTTTCAAGGAAGCTTGGGGAGTTCTTTGGGGCTCGAAGTGCCAGCATTTCTTCTACTACACCCGTCAAATCGCCGCGTGCCGAACAAGAAGCGATGTATAATGGATTGTCAGATACGTCATCCATTGAAGAATCTCTCGCTGAGCCGGTAAGCCCAGCGAGTGAACTTCCCAGGACGAGCGTGCTGGTTAGAGACACGACAAGCGTCATTTCAGGCTCTTCGGCGAGGGATCTTGGTGCAAGTCCGGAACGGAAGACAGGTGGACTTCCCTCGTTGTCTGGAGTAGAAGGAGTTTTTACCCCCGTTGCCATATGAGTGCCAGGTCTTCGAATTTCCTCACTCGTACTTGGTGGAATATATCACATTTGGATACTATAGCTACCCGCCACTTCCGAGAGACTCTTCTCCTGGAACACACGACACATTAAGTTACCATGAAATGGATATGTAGTCTACGTATGTACTATTTTGCTCTTAGAAGCTAGTCAATTTCCGTCGATCTCGTCATATGCCCCTCCCGCTTCTACGCTTGCAACGTGCGGGGTAAGCTACACTTCTTCCCCTCTGTTGTACGTAGTACTTTGACGATTTGCTGCGAGGATCGTACTGCTTACAAACTGCAGGCACCTTGTACCAGTTGCTTTTAAGAGTAGTGCGTGATTGTACGACCAACGGAGCGGAGAAAGGCTCACGTACTAGGCCATCCGTCGCATCAGCCTATCCACCTCGATGGGCCTTCCTCGTGGTTTGACTAGATGGTCAAGTTCCTCCCACTTCATGACCTCGTGACGTCCGTTCACGAACAAAGTCACCGAGGCTCATGAAAGCCAGCTCTAGGCGATGTATGACTTGATTGTCAGCGGCGCCTTCCCTATCCGCTGACATACGGTCACTAGAGATTATTGCACACCCCGGTATTGCACTCCACGATACGCTCTGTTGGAACTGTATCGAGATATATAGGTGAGCAACTGACGGGATCAATCGATGCACTGGCAGTCATGAGCGGGCGTGTGTACTCTGAACGCTCGCTCAGTCCAGCTATTAACGAGTCCATCGCATTTCAAATCTCCCATGATAAACAATCACCTCATATCTCCGCCCAAAAAACGGATCTATACCTCTCACGTCATGGTCTAGCTACGTTTACAACTTACATGTGGATGTCAAGGCTGCGGCCCTTGAGATCGGCCCCGCTCTGACGGTTCCCCGGTCAACGAGTTGTCGTGCACGAGCGGCTGCACGATTCAGCGGTCGATTGATGTTTCAGGAGGTGCTTGGTGGTCATCTTTCACTTTTATGTATGTGCGCTGACACTTCATTTCTGGTCGAGCGTCCAGCGGCAAGGCCGCTGAAAAATGTGATCTTGAGACACTAGATATGCTGTATGTCCCAATATGCGTGGCGTTGTACACTTCGACTCGTCTCTGCGGTGGCGGCGGGTGCGAGGAAGCAACTTGCGATCCATGGCGGCGGCAAGTCGGCGTGAGCTGGTGCGGGTATGGGGATTTCCTCACACTGCTTGCCAGAAGGGAGGTGCATCATTTGGAGGCACGAGGTGGGTGCGTTACCTGTTCTATGTCGCAGCGCTGACTTTCACGGCAAGGTGACGATAACGGTGAGGATGTAAAAAAATGTGATGCGTAGTGGCGTGTAGGCATATATATTACTACCGGGATGTCACTTTTCAAACGCTAGAGAACGAGCAAAAAAAGAGTCCCTCGATGGATTTATGGACTACGCCGATTCACGATAGAAGGTGGCTGGTTTATTTCTGGCTCCAGGGACGAACCAAGCTGGGTGGAGATGAGATCCTCGGATTGAAACAACACGGAGGTGTTTGAGATTTCGTGTCGCAGGTTTCGAGTTGGAGGATCGTAAACAGAAAATGTGTCCGAGTCGGTTGTGTTGTCAAGATCGAAGTGATACCCCCTGAGAGCGACTGCGGATGTCTAAAGGGTCAGCTAAGTTCTGCCAACCAGCCACACATCACCACGGAGAACTTTATCTAGCTTGTGACATTGGTTCGCCACACGCGACTTTGCAAGTGGTTCACGGGAGCTCGCTTCTCCAAAGGGAATCTGGGCACAACACGAGGGAAGATGCCGGTGACTTGCCGAATTCGTCAACTCCGCTTCAACTCCGCGAAGATTTATAATAAATCCATACCGTCAAATATTGCCGTATTAGCCAAGAAAGGAAATTATCCCTCTGGCGATGTGGATAATTTGAACGTACGCAGAATTTCCCTCGGAAACCCCATCGAGCTATCGTGCGCTCCTCTTCCTCCATCAATCCTTCCTCATCCTGGACGCTCTGTCCTCCTCTCCTCCTCTCCTCTCCATCCCCATGGAGCCAAATATCTTCGCCGACCCTTCAAAGAAACGTAGGAAAGGCGCAACTCGTCTCTCTTGTGCTGAATGCAGACGGTCAGTCACACATCTCTCCACAATTTACAGCTTCTCATCGTCTTTGCCCTCTAGCTTGAAGCTACGCTGCGACAGAAATATTCCCTGCGGCTCTTGCGTCAAACGCGGGTGCGGCGCGATCTGTCCGGACGGTACGTCATCCTCCACTTCCTTCCTCTCCTTTCTCCACGTAATCGCTCCCGCGGTTTAGGCTCTTTGACCACTGGTCAAGGTAATCGGTGTGTCCCCATCATCCTCGTCTCATCCCCCTCTCCCTCAAGAGTCCCAGTTTTGTGCTCGCCTCGACCCAAGAGCTCCACGAAAAGATATCCGTCCTTTGCAACCGAGTTCGCGAGCTTGAAGATTCCCTCAGACATTCACACTCCCTCGTGTCACCCGATAGGCACCATCTTCTAGCCGACGACCTTCTCCAAATAAAAGCCCCCTTACAAAGAGAACCACCCACACATCGTAATGTTCCCAGAGGTGATGTCAAGGAAGAAGAGCAAAACGGCGAAATTGTGGACGCCTTTGGCTCGCTGTCAATCAATGCTTCCGGCGGCGCCAAGTATTTCGGATCTATCGCCAATTCTTGGGTGAGCCAACCCATCGGGACAACGCCTTTCATATTCACAATTTGTTATTTTTCTTTTTATCTCCAGTACTTTTTGCAGGTACCTTTTCTCGACATTTCACCGTGCGATCGATCTAACTTGACCTCAGAACGAAGGCTCGGAAGCTCAGGAGTCCGAGTCCGGCAGGCTAGCCTCTTTACAGAATGTCCTTTCACCCGAGATTTTGGCCCGGAGTGGTGCCTTCCCGCTTGTTCCAAGCTCTCATCCGCTCCAGGTCGAAAACGTCCGACTGCGCGAACTTTTTTGGTATCTTCCCGAATCACCCAAAGCCCATTACCTCTGTCGCGTGTACTACACACTCGGTGCTTGGATGTGAGCGACATCGACCCTTGCTGCCGTTGAATTCCTGATCCATCGTTTCAGGTATGATCCAGTTAACGAACAGGATTTCTTCGACGAAATATACCCGTTATTTTATGCACCGGACGCCGCTCCCCCATCTGATGACCCCCTTCTTTCTCACAAGCTCGCTCTCATGTTCATGGTTCTCGCAATCGGAAGCCTGGTGGATATCAAGCACCCAGCCTACAATATCGAGGCCGAGAAATACCATCAATTGGCACGCGCTTCGCTGTTCCAGGGTTCGCTCTTCGAGGATCCTACCATCAGCGCCGTACAGACGTTGGCATGTACACTCGTCGTGTTATCGCAATGGAATACTGATCTTCAGTCTGATAGTTCCTTATGACCTTCTTCCTTTTCTTATCAGACAGACACGGATCTAATTCTGGTACGCGCTGGGCCATCATTGGAATGGCAATCAAGGTTGCGCAAAGCGTGAGTGTACCTGCTTATCAATTGCAAGGGTTTAAGCAAATACGTTTTCCGTGATTAAAATAGATCGGGCTCCGTTAGTAACTCTCCGTCTGATTGGGTCATAGACACTGACCAACCGCTCACTTTTCACACAGACCGTGATCCAAGCAGGTGGGGAGTGGACCAAAAAGAGACTCTCCGCCGCCGCGAGTTGTTTTGGGAGTTGTACACGTACGATTCATGGCAGGTGAGTGAAAAAGGATATACGAAGCACCGAATCTCAAGTCATCGCCATCACAGTGCTGGACATTCGGGCGCCCACCGTCTTTCTATTTGTCACATATCGACTGCAAGCTACCCTATACTGGCGAACCTGGTGATGAATCATGTGTGTGTTGTGCCATGCGTCGACACACGCCTTGTCTGATGATATTCTTATAGTTCACGCTTGGAAACACCGCTTCGCATCAGAATGTATGAGTGTGGTCCACGATCAAGCCTTTGGCGCAAAGACACCGACGTACGCAACCGTCCTTCAATTGGATCGCAAGTTGCGCGCATTTCCCGTCCCTTCCAATCTGCAAGTTGCTGGATTTGGCAACTCATCTCCTCCGGAGTCGCACCATCAGGAGAGTGTGTCGCTGATTCTACAACGGCACATAGTCCTCGCTATCCGCGAAATGAGTATGTCTTGCCCGTGCATTACTTTCTTACATCCGCGGGGTATTCGTTGTAAGGGGCTGCTGCTGACACTGCCTCGATCAGATCTTCTCTATCTCCACCGGAGTTTCTTCGCCCGTGCCGTGACCGACCACCCCAAGGATCCACTCGGTAGTCCGTATGGGACTTCGGTTATCGCTGCCTACCGCAGTGCGGGCTCACTCGTAGCCTTGATGCGGAACCTTCATGCACAACTCAAGGAGCCTAGTGAACGAATGTGGTTCTTGTGGACCCATATGTTTTCATGCGCGGTACGTACACCAGTTAAATTCCGCGATAGGAGAAGTATTGACAAGCTGGTGGATCCCTTTTGTGATACGAATTGCAGATTGTGTTGGGTTCTGTTGTCACCCGATGTCCATCGATGAGCTTGGCACCCTCTGCACTCGTCCAGTTGGACTCCGCCTGTGAACTTTTCTCCAAGGCAGCACGGGGATTTCGCGCTCAACCTGTATTGGTAAGCCTGTACCGTCTGCTGCACGTCACTTTTGCCTTCTCACCCAATCTTCAGGATATCATGATTACGCTGCAGAAGAAGGCACACATCAGTTTGAATGAGTTTCGAAAGGGCAAAATCTCGCCTCTCGCACGGCAATTGTCGAGCCATTCTGAGCCGGGGTCACCATTCGAAGAAAACGACGAGCTCTCGACGCTTGGTGGGAGGACGCGGCTTGTAGCAAAGAAAGACTCGCTGTCACCGCAGTCATCACCCACGGTCATTGATCGCTCGCCCACATCTTCGAATCCGGTAGTACCACTGCCTTTGGCATCCGGGAACAATCAAGTCCACCCCAATGTCGTGGACTATCTGAAAACGTTTGGCCACGCCGCCGGCTCTCACACCAACGGGGCAACGTACACGGATGCGTCCGCTTTCAATACTCCCATAAGAGAACAGTATGAACCGTCTGGATATAATGACGCGACACAGATACAGCCGATGGAACTAGTGCCCGGGCAGTACCCTAATTATTTCCCTGTATACGATTACGGGATGGTCCAGGAGAACGGCTATCCTCATATGAACGGCCACATGTCTGCAACCCGACGCGAGTCCCCAGAAGCCAACACGATACAAAACACCTGGCAAGATTTTGTTAATTCCAGTGGTTTGGGTCTGGGCCATAACTGATGAGTTGGCATTTTTGCTGTCCTGTTGTTCTAAACTTGCCTGTGATGACTCTGATATGCTGTAGTTAAATATGTTTTGACCTTGAGAAGGTTTTATGGGAATGGCCGTTGTATATCTAATCGGACTCTGCTCAGACACCATGTCCAGTACTGCTGTACCTTAGCTTTTTCTTGTTGCTTTTTCTTGCCTTGCCTTGACCCCATGCCGACAAACAAGGCTAAACAAAGTGCACCTAACGACATGACGGACAATACAGACCTCGTGCAAGCTGTTCAGCTTTTCTCGTTTCGTCCCCACTCCTCATGTCGATCTGTGGCTCTTCTTCCAAGGCTGGTTTTGGACGCCGTCCTGTAAGACCAATGTCTTTCATTGCCCAGCCCAGCGTCCAGGCAGCGTGCTCACCGTTTGCGCATGTTTCCAGATACAAAGGAAGGTTGTTGTCTGCGGAGATGGTGCTTGCGGTATGTGCCCATGCCTCACTTTTCTTCCTGACGGCTCAGCGCGGGCTCATTCATAGGAAAAACGTCACTACTCAACGTTTTCACCAGGGGCTTCTTTACCCAAGTATAGTGAGTTCCAAATAGATCGAACCATCACAATTCCGAACTTCATATATCACACAGTGAACCCACCGTGTTCGAAAACTACGTCCACGACATCTACGTCGACGACCAGCTCGTGGAACTAAGCTTGTGGGACACGGCCGGTAAGTGTGATCCGACTGGCCTCGACAAGTCTTGCGCCATAACTTCTGACGTTTCAAGAAAATCCCTAGGACAGGAGGAATTTGATAGGCTGAGATCACTGAGCTATGCAGAGACGCACGTCGTCATGATATGTTTCTCCGTGAGTCTCTGCCCCGTACAATGAAAAAGGCGGGACCGCTGATCCTCGTCGTCTCAGGTGGACAACCCAACCTCACTCGAGAACGTGGAAACAAAAGTAATTCTACTCTTTTCATACTCGCATGTACATTCGGTTTGAACAATGCCAACAGTGGATAGACGAGATTGTCGAGTTCTGTCCGGGAGTCAAGGTATATTCGAGCCCCTTGACGCTTCATTTGGCGGGATATGACTGAACATCTTCCATAGCTCGTCCTCGTTGGTCAGTCCTTTGGACTAGATGCAGAATTGAAGCCAGCTGACTAGCAATGCAATACAGCACTAAAGTGTGACCTTCGAGACGATCGGAACGTTCGAGAACGACTTGCTCGTTTCGGAACGCACTCGGTACAGTACGAAGAGGGTCTCGCTGTCGCACGACGAATAAGGGCATCGCGATACCTCGGTACGTGTTTGGCTTGGCTTCCCTGTCTCGCGTACGGTCTCGACTGACAACATCTCGATCCATGCATTAGAATGTAGCTCAAAACACAATCGGGGGGTCACGGAGGTTTTCTATGAAGCTGCACGCGTATCGTTGAGCACACGGCCCAAGGGGCCAGGAGGTGGTTGTATAGTGATGTGACCTCGAACCATTACATAGCTTCATTATTCGAGATCATGCACGTTCGTTTGCATTCTTTTTTGATAGCGCGCTATGCATCTTAGGGATTCTTCTAATTGCTTTTACCTTTGGCACGAGGCGATATCCCAGTACTGTCCTTGTGCAAACGCTTGTTTGTGTTCTACATGTAGTTCTTGGCATATATTCTTCCAATCACAAAAATGAATGTCGAGGAAAAACAGAATCTATTATAGCAAATCGAAAAGCATGCATTACGATACGTTTTATGTCACGTTGTGAAGTATCCTGTCATAGCCTGCTAGCAAGCTTCAGTGTCATGTCCTGTTTCACAAAAGAAATACATACGGGGATCATGTTCGCGCCTATACCAGTCCCGTTCATCATTGGAGGAGCTTGAGTGGGGTATCTAAACGAGAATGTGTTCAATATCTGTAATATAACCAAGGCTAGCTCGAATACGAACCCGTTGCCTTGCGTGATAAGCAAGCGAGCCATGGGGTTGATGATGGGCTGTTCAGCTTCTTGCTCTTCCTTTGCAGTCTCCTTCTTTGCACGTTCCCTGACCTCCTTTTCGAGCACAGCCAACTGGAATGTAAATTGGAATGAGTCACGATTCCGCGCCAATAGTGAGACGAAAACAAACCCTTTCTCGCATGGTTCTTGAGACCTGGATCTTGTAAGGCATGTAAAAGTCGTTCAGACCATGTTGCCATGAAAGTTCCTCCACGATGTCGGGTCGCAGTAGGTCGAAGCACACGTAGAGGACAGCTGCGAAACACTCTTTGTTGCCAATGTCGACGAAATAAGAAAGGAGATCCTCCGCAACTTCGGTGGAGGCTGAGGTAGCGGCCGTCATGATGGCATCCTTGTACAACTGGTCTTGCTTTGACAGCGATATCGACTCTTCCCATCGTGAGTTTTTCTAAAAGGGTGTGAGGCACCTTGGAGAGTAAAATAAAATTACCATACCTTGTAAAGATGCGCAGCAAGCCGCCTGAACTCGAGAAGGTCGTGTTTCTCTAACCGTTGAGCAAGAGAAATGTTGTTGAAATTGTCAAAGCTGTCAATCGAGTCACGAAGGGTCTTGAAATCCTCCTCTTCGATGAGTAGGTCATTGTATGCCTCGTTGACCGCCTCGATGTTTAACTGCAAGTATCGTCAAATTGGCATCGAGTGGAGGTTCGAGATTTCGAAATACCTACCTTTTGAACGGCAATGAGATACGAGCGAATAAGGGGAATGTGGTCGATTTGACGGAACGTGCGCACAACACGAGCGTGGTCTATGCGGGAAATCATGGCACTCAGGAGGTCCCCCAAGAGAGGGGGCTGCTCTTGTAAGTAGAAGGTGAGAGCTTTGTAGTAGCTATGGCATGCCGCATATCAGTACATGGGTCAAGAATCCAAAAGGTGCTGCGTACATCTCGACATTAGCGACGCGGACAATCACATCCTTGAATTGATTGTGCTCCCAAGCATCGGACGAACGTTCGATCATGGCAAGAGAAGCATTGTCCTGGTTGCGCAATCATTAAGTGGGAGCGCGAGAAAAGCCAAGTGACCTCTCACAAATTCGTCGTATTTTATGTAAAGGAAAACTAGCTCGGGCCAAAGATGCGCCTTCTCCGTAGCTCTGATGACCTGGTTTACAATTGACTACGTCTCTCCGTATAAAGGAGGATGACCCACCTTTGGAATGTTGATCCGTGACACGAAGAGTTTGAGGTGCTCCATAACTAGGAATGGAGGCAATCAGCAAGTGAAGAGCAGTACATAAACCACACATACGTTTTCCAGGTCTATATTTGCTGTACAGAATGGAAAGCTCCGTAAAGATCCCCATCTACAACAATCACTATAATGACAATAGAAGCAACAAAAGAACATACGTGAGCGCGCTCTAGGCTGAGCGCTGCCTCTAGCAGTGCAAGGACTTCATCGAAATGGCCGCGACGTTCGTAAGATTGAAGCAGAGCAGGCAACTCTTCCTGTACAACGAATCAATCAAAACTGGAAAAATCTGTTCTGGCAATGCACGAACCGCATGAACGACAATGTTCAAGCCGCAAATTTGAGCCTGCAATGCAGGTCAGTAACAACCCCCTTGTGCGACAGAAGTAAACCCACCAGACGGAACTCTAATTTCTCAATACAAGCAGCATGAACTTGCTTCCAGACTTGGGTGTTGCCGGCTTTACGAGCGCTTTCGACAGCAGCCTGGTTCTCGCCCAAGTATATGAGAGTGGTAGCCAAGCGAGCCCAGTTAGAAATGCTCGTAAATAGCAACTTGGCAGCCTGGTAGAGCTCATCCTCAAAGCACTTCTCTCCAACCACCAAGATGTCTGCTACGTTCGTCATACTCAAGAAGTCCTCCATATCGTGTAGGCGGTCAGTCTTGGCATAAGCATACGCGAGCTCGGAATCGATTCGAGGTTCACGAAGATGCTTGCGCGCCATTTGCAGGAAGCGGACTAGATCATCGTGCTTGCCAGCGCGGCTCGAAATCTCAACAACTTCTGCGAAGTTCGACGGGTCCTCTGCCTTGATGTACGAGTCTATAGAGAATCATCAACCTTTCCTCTCACTAATTTTCCGGACCAGGCATACCGATAGCATCTTTGATGCGAAGACCATCAAGCTGGGCTTTCGCAAGGCGACTCCACACTTCAGGTTTGTTGACCTTGTTAGCGTAATCCAAACCACGATCGATTGACACAATGTGCTCGACCAGTACGTTCATGGCCATGGCATGTTGATCGTACTTCTTGTAAATCGTCAATGCCTCCTCGTAGAGACCATGATCGGTTGCAATGTTGGCGATCTCGGCGACGTCGTAGTTCTCGAGCTTGTTGATGTAACCCACAACCTTCCCCTTGTCCGCGCGAATTGCTGTCAAGAGCAAGAGGTTCTGGAGGTTGCGGTTGTCGCTAAACGGAGAGGGTTCGATGATAATTTTCTCCAAAAGCTCGATCAATTCAATGGGAAGATCGGCTGAAAGGAATGCTTTGACGGTAACCGAGACATCATCGGGGTCAGTACACTCGGGCAGCGCAGTTGCGACGATCTACAAGCCACAATCAATCAACACATGCAGATCATGAGACATAAGACGTGCAAACAGACCTGATCGATGAGTGCTCTGCGATGCACGTTGTCATGGACAAGAACTTGTGCCCAAAGCTCTGGCTGACGACGCCTCACGAGATAGCGAGCCTGTTGTTTGAACATCGAGTTCTCATTCGTGATGGCAATGAGCTCGTCATCACAGAAGCCCTTTGCGTATGCGATGTACGCTAAATAGGGATCTCGGGCCTCACAGAATTTGCCAACGACGAGAGGCTCATACAGCTGCACCAATCGTTGAGGGAAATGTCATCCAACATGTCAAGGAACGTACATTATTTTCCTTCAAGAATGCTTCGGGATTGTTGTTGCTGTCGATCAAAATCTTGGCCATTGCGTTGAACACAGCAGGATCTTGAGAACCGGACTGTACACGGGCCTCAAGCCAGGGGAGAATCAACTTCAGTCTATTCCGTTGCTCAACTTCATGGACGAGTTCATCGATGGGGAAATTGCCTGTCACGGAAACTAAAAGCCCCTTGATGGTGGTTTCGTCGCAATCGACATCGAGTAGTCCACCGACAACCTGAGGGGTCCTGACGGAGTTGACACGCTGCACATAGACTTCGATGAATTTCGTGAGACCATTCTGATAGAGGTAAAGCACGAGGTCATGGACAAAGTCGAAGCGATCGCAAACAATGATGAGGGGAAGTTGATCTTGAAGCTTTGCCTCCTTCAAGAAATTCTTGACCTTCTCTGGGTTGTAATGGTTGCTCTCTCGACAGATACGCTCAACTTCACGAATCTGGCCGGTCCGAGTGGCAGCCTGGATGTACTTGAAGTGGACCTCGGGATCTTCGCTGAGGTTCACGATGGACCCGAGGTAGTAGTAGAGACCTTTGACAAAGGTTAGCTTTGCGAAAGGATATCATGGCAGAAACACTCACCTTCAAATGTTTTGAAAGACTCGAACATTTCGATCAACTTCACAGGGCCAAGGATATCGGAGTACTTGGTAGCAATCTGGATGACAACCTGGAGATTCTGGCGGATATTTACCCTAAGCATCTCTTGCATGCATGCCATCGACTGTTCAGTGGTGAGACGACTGAAGTAGTTGACTAGCCATTCAGGTTGGAGGCCGCCAGTATGCACAATTGCGCGCTTGATGTCGGCCAAGTCCTCATAGTGTTCGAGAGCCTATTGACATCAGTAACAAGCGATCTCAAATATGAAATGTTACACTTACTCTTTGCAAGAGACCGGCCTTCTCGCAAAGGTTGGCGATCCTAGGGCGGTCATAATGCGTGAACATTTCATTACCGAGGATGGCGTCCGCGACCTGCGGCGCATGGACAAGATTCATCTCGAGAAGACGAGTCTGTAGATGAGCCTGCTCGGCCCGATTTTCCTTCAGAGCATCCAACAAGAAGGATGTTGCCGGCTGGATCATGTTCTGCGACATAAATATGTCCACAACCTGTAATATATGCGTCACATATTGTTCGACAATCAGTCAGATTCCCACTTACGCGCTCGATATCGACCAACGGGCCAGTCTCGTCATTGACAAGCTGGGTGGCAAACTCAGCACCCTTGTCAGGGTTCGTCCTCATGACATGCTGCAAAAGGGCAACATAGTCCGGGCTATATCCAACCTTCTTTGAGTATAAAACAATCTTGTCTGTCTGACCAGTCTCTGCAAAGCAAGCGATGACCTTGTTGGGGACGTTTGCTCTGAGGTATACGCTCAAAGCCAATGTCATGTCATGTAGCCGGACGATATCCCCAAGCTCTTCACTACATGTAAGCTGACAACGTAATATTAGGAGCAGCCAGATCTCGTGAGGGTAGACTTGCCTTATTCTCTTTCAGCCACTTCTCGAGGAGCTGCTTGCGACCCTGCTGCAATACAGGGCGAGCGAGCTCGAGCGACTCAAAATGGTTGAGTTCACCTTTCTCCAACAAGATACCAAAGTATTGGAGGATAGGAGACAAGCCCCCTGGGGGGGCGGGTGCTTGCTTGAATGATTCAATCACCTGTGCTGTACGAAGAATGCCCTGAGCGCCGAAAAGTCAGTTAAGAGGCAGTCACTGATAATCAGGCGTGTGCGTACACGAGGAGAGTTGGCAGCTACTTTCGCCGCTTCACTGTATTGACCGGAAGAAAATAGTTGCTGGTACTGCTTGACGTAAAGATCATCCGCACCAGGTAGATTAGCACGACTGGCGAGTTTGAATGCGAGTTCGGTATTGTTGAGTGTAGAGAGGATGTAAGGGACGATCGTCTGCTCGTCGACGCTGACCGATAAAACCTGGCCTTTCTTGTTTACGCCGATGATCCCGTGTGTAGTCTCATGCTCTGCCGTGACAAAGATCGTCTCGCCGGATATGCGATTCATATAAACACATGCACCAGACTCCAGATCGTACAGGTGAATGAAACCATATTTGGTGACCAGAAAGATGATGCCATGCTTTCTGGACACCTGCATGGCTACGGGGAAGTCGTTGGTAGCTTCAGGAGGGAAATAGACATCAACTGCCTTCTTCACGAAAGGTGGGTCCGGTGCGGTGTGGTCAATCTCCACCACATGAAGCTGCACAATGGCCCCTAAGTAAGCCTCGAATTCCTTGAATGCACATCGCATACCTTGGCACCAGTGGCGGTGCGAACTGCAAATGTGAATAGCTTTGTCACGGACTGATGACCGTCGAGCTTTAGCTCCGCAAATGAAGCAGCATGTCCTTCGATGGGCTGGCTGACTCCTCGCTCTCGGCTATACAGTTGCATCGCGCCTTTAACCTTGAACGCGGAAGGATTTGTTGAATTGCTGGAGATACCGATCAATACCAGCCACTTCTCATCAGAAGAGACACGGTAGTTGATGATCTGCGCTCCTGCAAGTGTTGCGTGCCGGTCAAAGACCTTCTGCGGGGGTGACGTCTGGTCCACAATTGACCAATGATACACAGAAGTCTCAGTGACCATTCCGATGGTCGTCTCGGATACCCATTTCCAGTATACAACGTCCTCGTTGTTGGCATGAGACTTGACTTTCTGCTTGGTCTCGATATTGAAAATCTGCAACGTCCGGCCGGCTGCGAAGGAAGCAGTTAACGTCGCGGTACAACACGACGGGTTAGGGACACACCCTTTAAGGCGAGAATTTTCTTGGAAGGATGCATAATTGCGGAATCAGCACTGATTGGTCTTCGAAGAACATTGTTTGCGTCGGCGAGGTCAATTATGACGACTTGATTCTGTTCATTAACCTTTTCGCGTACGCAAATGAAGTGGTCGGATTCTAAGGTCAAGGTCTACAGAGGGCTCGGTCAGGTGTTCGTGAGCACATCTAGAAACAACCGCAACACACCTAAGAAGCAAGGTGCAAGGCAAGAAACCAAACAGAATGAGCATGTCACCACAGATTGGACTTGGCTGCGCGTACCTGGAAGGAAATTGAAGCTGGCTGAATGCCCAAACTAGAGAGCTGCAGATGCTCGCAGAATGAGATGGGTTTCGAGATGTCCGCCATGATCAAAGTGTCGTTAACGACCGTACGCGACAGCGAAGGAGAAAATTGGACGATGTGGGTTGTTGAGACGAGTAACGTCAGCCAAGTTAGGACAGCAAGGGCATGAAAAGTTTACTATTATTTGTCTCCCGCTTCATTGCCTGCTGATGGGACAAATATAGTACTACTACTTAGTGTAAAGGGCATTTCTACACCTCAGCAAGAATCAGCGGTTCCCCCGAATCCTCCCCTTCTGATACTGAAGTTGGCGGAGGTGTATTGCCATAGTACAAACGCTGCGCCATGATCGCTGTTTATTTCGTGACAGGTGGTCAGCAACATGGAGAGGATGCGTGTCGACGTCACCACCCACCAACGTCTACAGACAGTTGAAATATCGCACAGGCCTTGAACTGCAAGGAAGACCCTTGCAGGAAGAAGTACGCTGTCCTGGATTGGCTATGTCAGCGGATACAAGTCGTAGATCCAATGAAGAGTCTGACTTGAAAGCATCTCCACCCACCCAACCGATCATTGTAGAGGCACGGAATCCATAAAGCGACTTGTGCTTGTAATTACTGTACAGACAACGCACATGAGGCCATCATTGATCCACGCTCAAGCGCACAAACCTTATGAGCTGCGGGAGAGGTAACGTACTCTCCAATCCCAGAGCAAAGAATCCCAGTATAGAGACATAGAGTTCGGACCGCCCGAATATTAAGAAGAATATCGCCGAGCAGAGTCTGAAAAAAGTTGAGGTTACTGAAAAACCGAAGCATGCAACAGCTTCTTACATGATACTGGCAAGACATTCTATGTATTGTGCATATGACTCCCACTGCCAGAAAGAAAATGGTCGTGGGGATGACGCGTAGTTTCCTAAGCTCGTTTTCGGCCGATGACGGAGGCAAATGAACAACAGTGCGAGCTGTCGATTGGGTGGTATCATGGTCACACGATCTCATAGTGCGTGCGCTGAGGGGGGCGTACCTGCGCGACGATCATAAGAACAGACTGGAGCAGCAAGGCAAACTCGAAGTGAGCACCCAGCCAGAAAAAACACCGAGTGATATTGGCAATCAACCTGATGGTATGCACCGTCAACGTGTTGTGTAAATGGCTGTTCAAGTGGGCTCACAGAATCGCACAGACGTCACGAGAAAAGCCTGTCGAGTCCCTGATAGGTGAAAGATAGGCGGGCATGAGTAACTACGCCCATGCAAGACACGCAGGATGGCCTCACTTTTTCCTGACAATGGACACTGCTTGATCTGCGTAAACAAGAGGAGGCCCAATAGCCATCCCAACGGACGAAACCACGGCAATCCATGAAGGTATCATTGGCATAACCAGATCGGTGGTATGTTGATGCGTTCGGGTGCTGCGGAGCGCACTCCATCAGAATCGTTCAATTGCCAAGGCGGCTGGTAGTATGACTAACGGCTACTATGTAGCCGAGTAACACTGCACGTGGCGATTACAGTAGTAGACACAAATATTCAAAGACAAAGGTCAAAAGAGTCAAATGCCCATGACTGGCTGACCATCCACCACTACAGTTCCCCCGTCAACGTTTCAACCACGTCTGGGGCCTCGCGGAGCCTTGAGCGATGTAGCACTCTCGAGTGGATCCCCTGCAGCTGTGCTGCAAGTATTAATGAGGCTCGATCACAAGCTTCTACATCTAGATGGAATTCGTCGTCCTACATCAAGTGGTCAACCAGCGTGGTTCCATCAGTGTTGACACTGAACGTTGAGTCTCATCTCGGCGTCCGAACGAATCAGATTCAGTCGCACCCTCCTTCCACACCACTGAATAAAGTTTCATAGCGGTGCCTTGAAGTTCCTCGTATCTCCGCCCCTCATCACCCCCACAATGAATATTGATACAATACTTGGGATTCCCGTCTCGTTGATGGGGATTCAGGCGTCCTCCCAAGCGTCATTCTGTTCATGTCGAATCTTCTCTGATTGAAAACGCGATTGTCACGGCAGCAGCTGCGTGACAACTGACCATCAATATTTCAATATTGGGCCACGGGTCAATACTACGAGGTGCTCCCGTACTGCTGGGCAGCTCCACCGATGGCTCGGGAGCTTCACACCAGGTCTGTGCATGACCCTTGAAAGATATTCCCTCTTACTGGACATCATTGCGCCAAGTAACCAACTTTTTTTTCCTTTCATTGCAGGTGGAGGTACCCCTCTTGAAGCATGGATCCCAGCACACCAACCTCGCTTAGCCTTCCGCGGCCAACCTCCTCCCCTTTGCCTGCAAGGTGGCGTGACGGCCGTAGTTATGATCCCTCCCTGCTATCGCAGCCATCCATAACCGCATTTCTTCCTGCCTGTTGCAATACAAGTAAAGCGACGACATCAACGTGATGCTACGGCTGCAGGAACAATGAGGAGACTCATCGGTAAGCAGCACCCCCACCTGGATGACATGTTGTCATCCCGTCGTTGAGCTTCTTCCTATCCCACATAAAGAATCTGCGATTGCGAACACACGCACGTTGGCTCCCCTATGACTTGGCGGAGATTTCTTCAGGACCTTTCCGTTCACAAGAACTCGTTTCCGTTATGCTCTGCGGTGCAGCGGACCTCGACAATGGGATTCGTTGCCTGCATAGGAAATACAGGTGGGTGGTGCATGTCCACTGGCTGAAATCGTACCATGGAATTAGGTGCGGGCGTCTTTGATCGCGTCACACGTTGCCCAATTTCTGGAATGCACCCACCTCCCCCTCTTCAATAATTTTAGCGTCGAGCATATCGTAAAGCGCCGGTACGGTCGGTGGGCAAGGATACGAATCAGGCTTTCCAGGATCCAAGACTGCCGCGATGGCTGTGGGTGACGAAAAGCCTAGCCCTTGACCCATGCAACTTGGGTGCTCCAACGTTTGTTCTTGACGCATCTGCCGCGCAGCATAGAACACTCCTTTGGTTGACGCCACTAGATAAGGGAGTTCCATATTGGCATTTGAAAATTGCAGAGGTTGTTTTCCATACCGAGTCGCGGTTTTGGCCATGACGACCAGTCACAGAACTTTACCGAGACAGATGACGATTGCTAGTAACTTGCAGGGAATGATATCTGTGAGATCATTGACACGGGAAGTTCATGTACTTTTCAACCGCCAAACGCGTGAGATGTGATTCTGGTTCTGGCTATTTTTGGGGGGCAGACGACCTCGTTGCACCTTCGCAAGTTGAACCTTTTTAAACGTTTGGGCCGGCCACGACTCCGAGTAGACTACATCGTGTAGCACACCACGTCCAACGTCGTTCAACGTTGTCCAACTCGCTCCACTCCTCTCCCTGTCATACTGCCCCGTTTCATATTCTTGACACCTCACTTCGTTCCCCGCCATCGACATGTCTCGCTCTCTAAGCGAGCTCTCTCTTGACCAGCAGTACTCAGCACCCGCCGACTCGGAGAGTTTCGAGCAGTACTATGACACCTACTCTACCCTCGTCCCCACGAGCGCCGGTCCCGGCTCTGATTTCTATACTTCTGAAAATTTGTACTTGTGGCAGGACATGGACGGCATCTATCACTGGGCTGACGCGTCCGCCGCGCGGTCCGATAGCTGTCTGGGGTATTCATCACCGTCGTATTATGTCTCCGCATTGTCATCTGAGGCAATTCCACCGGTATGTTCCCATCCCCGGATCTCGCCCTTCAGCTTCAACACTAAGACCAATCCGAGCAGTCCAACTACTGTGGTTACCGACTCGGTGATCTCGAGGAGCCCTCACAGCCCGCGACCGCCCAGGAAAACTCGTACATATTTCACTTGGCTCAGCAGTTCAGGAACGGTTCGGCCCGTCCACAGCTTCAGGACCATCGGTCCAGTATTGCACGCGCAAGTGACAACTTTCTTGCACAAGCCTCGTCTATTTTCAGCGACGGGCATTCGTCTCTGAGACGCGGAGCCACCTTGGACTACTACCGGCCATCCATCCCACATCCATCCAGCTCTCAGCGTGACCCTCGTCCACCATCGAGGAAACGTTCTAGGGAATCATTAGACGAAGCAAGTTACCATGTTAAGGTAAGTTCGCCGGCGCCAATCTTAGATTACAGGCTTATGATATCCCGACGCCTCAATCTTAGGATGGTGATAACGCCCATCTATCTTCGTTGCCCACGGCGACTGACGCATGTCGCCTTCCTCAACCACACACTACGACAGTGCCGTCGCAAGGCCTACCTTCGTACTCTGTCCGGCTCCCCCACCTTGGTGATGCCACCACTTCTCTGAACGCTGACTCCCACACCCGCGAACATGAATCACGCTTGCGTCCAGAAGAGTGTTGTGCGATTCCAGTTCCGAAATCCATCAGCAATAAAAGGGTTCATCGTTCAACCGAGGAGCTTGTTCGGCAAGAAAGTACCATCTTGTCGATGCCCACAACAACGTGGTCTATCCCTGACGATCAGGTTATTAAAGGGGCGAAGAAGCCTGGCGAACAGAAGAAACAGGCTTTAGCATGTCTATTCTGCCGAGAGAGGAAGATCGCTTGTGGCAGGCCCCCTGCCCACAACCCTGACCAGACCTGCAAGTGAGCGCACCCGTTTATTCCACCTGGGAATCCGAATGCTGACGTTACCGTTAGTCAATGCGCACGCCGTCGGATCAAGTGTGAGTATCCAACTGAATCGCGTCGTGGCCAGCACAAGCGCCGCCGTAAGCCAATGGAAGGTGAACCTACCAGTCAATCAGCCGTCCGTACGAACTCGACGTCGAGTGTAGCATCAACGACGACTGCCTCTTCGTCCACGAAATTAACGACCACCACGCCACCTGCATGAACACAAAGCAAGAAAGATATCCTCCACCAACATATTTGCACGCAATCCTTATCGCGCATGTAACGGCCCACGTCGCATCACCTTCCTTCGCACGGTATCAACCTGGTCAAAAACAGCGGAAAGACCCGTCTCGTATATTGTTCGACCACTAAATTATTTAATATCCAGCGTTTTCCGGCTCCACCCTTCTGTGGCGCTAGGCTGCATGTGCTTAGATGGTGTTTACTTATGGCATACAAGTATTTTTTTCACCATGCATCTCCTCGCTCTTTCATGCCATTGGTCGGTATATGTTAGGGTAAATAACTTTCTTTACATTATATTGTTGGACTCGAGCACTCGGGTAGATTTATAGTGGGCAGATGTCACTTTTCAGCACCTAGATGGGCCCTTGAAGCAGTAAAGTATTCGGCGCTCGGGCACCGCTCAGCTTGATATGAGCACTTCCATAGACCAAATATATATGTATGTGTGTAGGGAAAAAAAATGCCAGTTGCTTTCATTGATCAGAAAGCCACCTGGCCGATAGATCACCAAGTCGATTATGATCAGACGTTCAATGACCAGCACGCAAACGCTCGACGCCGAGGAGGTATACAGTCTAATTGATCATAGTGCATGCATTATGAGAAGTATACGATATCGGTGGAGATTTTGGCAGGGAAGAGACTCACGAATGCCCAACGTTGCTCTCAAAAATCCAATGCATCAAACACGGTTGCAGCCTGGGGCGAAATCATACGATAGTAGCCTCGAGCATGGAATGAGTTGTGGTGATTGACTGTGGTGCACATGAGCCCGATCGCCCATACTAATGCCATCATATCCCTGGCCTGACAGACCCTGGAAACGATTCACTGACAAGTAGATATCCTTTGTTGACAGCCTGAGGCGAACATCAGGAAGCCTGGCAGCGGTCAGTTCCATCCTCGATCGATCAAAAGGTGATGCACCCATGAGGTGTAAAGTTTTTCTGGACGCGTCCACAGCTGGTCGAGACCTCAGAGTCAGTACGTGACTCGGCTCGAGCAGGCATGTTGCCCACACGAGGCATTCATTGTGCCACACGTTCCGAGGCCAAACTGCTTCCCAGTCTCGTCTTGGGGGGGAAATGCTGGGGTAGTAGCATCTGCAGGATTGATCTTGGCCGAATGTCATAAAAGAAAGATGCCATCTAAGATTCTGCAAGTTGAAGTCACGATAAGATTGCAAGACGACCTATGAATTTGCAAGGAGTTGTGATGCGTACCGTAGCTCTATGAAACCAGGCATACACCATGGAAACATTCATGATGTACGGCATACAATGTGCCACTGGCTCCAAATATTAGCAGAAACGGAGAGTATTGAAACCAAGACGCAATTCAAAAGCCTCATGCAAGCATATCAGCTAGTTTCCAGAAAGCACGCCGCTCGAGCCGCGGTATATCCAACGATAGATTAAGGCACCAAGAGCTATTCGACACAAAAGTATAACGCAGAGAGAGAGAAAAAAAGGGCAAGCACGAGTCCACATGTGTTTCGAAGCAAGTCCAGAGCACTCGTTACCACATCTTCACCGGCCATTGATGGTGGCGGTAGAGTCTCTCCGAAGGTGTGA